>CM062819.1:311703371-311960950 GCA_031772625.1 Pinus tabuliformis | reverse complement strand
TGTCCATTATTGCCATGCAAAATACATCCCCTACCAAAGCAGTGACGTCCCCAGACTAGACTGTACTCTTTACCATCACTGCTAAATCAATTAATGAAATGCTGGGACTTCAACCAGGGCAAACGTTAACCCTTATTTCAATTGGAGACCTATTAGACCGTTTTCCAAAGCTTACCATTGCAAAACTTGCTGAGTTGTTCCAAACCTTCATCAAGGATGAAAATCATATCCCAAAAGATCCTCCTCCATATGTGGCTACCATATTTTCCCCATTTGGTCAAGGCATTGTAGCAATGATTTCTAGTGTCTTAGGATACACCACTAGTGAGCATATAGATGAAATCATCTTAGCCTTCATGTCCATCTTCTCTCCAGGATGGCCTCCTGCTGTCATGTATGATTATGGCAAGTTCATAGCTGATAGGATGCATGAACAATTTCTTATAATGAGTAATGAAAGAGTATTCAAGTATTCCTCAGTTTTGTACCATCTTTTTCTATATTACCAAGCTGATAAGTTCCCCTTCACTCTGCAAAAGCTTGATACCAAAGGTCATCCTAGGTCAGTGATCTTTTGGACTCATCTAATCCATAAGCATGACTCACCATATCCATACACAGACTTCATAGATCTTTTTGTACATCCTAGAGTGACAATGCTACTAGGAAGTCCTCCTCCAAGAATCAGTTCGAATATCAGGAGGATCCTGCAGCTTTCAAAACAACACAAAGTGGGAGATTGGTACTTGTACCAAAATCACACTGAAATTAGGATCTATGGCTATGATTTGGCCACTTATAAACTTCCTAGATACCTCCCGATGAGGTTATCTGCTCCGGAGTACTACAGGTAGATAATCAATTTAGACGAGCTGCATTTTGTTAAATCCAAAAAGAAGGCTCAGCTCAGAATCAAAGATCAACTAGGACCCTTTGTGTGTAATAGCCAAGAAGCTAGAAAGGAAGTAGAGAAAATCCTTCAGAGACTTAAAATAAAATAGAGCTTCATGTGGAGATATGATCCCTTGGACTTCATCTGCAATAGAAGAGAGAAAAGCAAGATGCCTCCCTACATTCACTACTGAATCCCTGAAATAGAAAAATATGCCAATAAATTGGAATGGGTGGAGAATATTTTAGTGGATAGGGATAGCATTAAAGTTGCTATTGAAAATTATCTAATTGATCTAGAAAAATAGCTTGATGAGGGTTCTTTCCTGCAGGTGCCAAGAGAATCTCAAGCCCAAGGAGAATCTCAAGTCTAGGAAGAATGATAGGCACAAGGAGAATCTCAGGCACAACGTGAATCACATGTAGAAGAAGAATCCCAAGTGAAAGAAGAGTCAGAACAACCAGACCTATTAGAGGAGTTAACTCAAATAGGTATACCAGAGCCCATCATGAGTACCCCCCATCTTGCAAACTCCTCTAAATGAGGAGAAAAACCTTAAAAGAAATAGGGAATAGGCCACTACTTTAGGCAAGGCAACCACACAGACATATGCAGAGACCAGCCTGGTCAAAAGACAAAAGATAAATCCTGTCTCTAAACAGGAATTCATAGAACAAACAGTTGGGGTCACTAGCACAAAAGGAGAAAGAAGCAGGTCTTCCACCCACTCTGGGGGCACACTAGAACCTTCCACATCACATACTCAGATGTTGGAAAGGCAGCAAAGTGTTGAAGTGTTCTCATTTAGGATTCCAACTAACAGAGATCAACACAATAGGGAAAGATACAAGGACATAAAATCCAAGAATGAGAGGTTAAAAGCCCAAAATTATGCACAATACCTAAAGATGGCACCTACCAATCAGACAAGGCTTATGTTAGCCTATGATGTGAAAGAAGGCAAAATGTAGATGACATTTATGAAGCCTACTACTCATCAATCAAGAACAACAACAAACTTCAAAAAGATAGATTTCGAAGTACTAATAAAGGACATTCATCCTATTGACCAGATTGAGCTACATAAGCAGACAGGGGAGATGATTTACTCCACCTTGATAGGGAAAGCCATCCCATCCCACCAATTGAAAAACTCCCTGAATAACATATCAACTCAGTTCCAATTGGAGAAGGCCTCTTCACAGGCCAAAGACACTAGAATCAAGTTCTTAGAGGACTTAATCATTGAGTTGGGACACGATCCCAAAGATGTAAAGGCCACCAAAAGATTGATAAAGAAGAAGAATAATGACATAGCTACTTTAAAGAAGCAACTCAAGATTCCACCATTACATCACCCCCAAACAAAAGAAGTCCTGGAAACATAAAAAGGACAAGAAGAGCTTATGGACTTGGTCCAAAAGCTAAATGACCAACTGAAAGAAACGGAGAATGAGTTAGACACATTGATTCAGTCCAAACAAAGTGACCTGACCACCACTTCTAGGACTTTCATTCCCAGTGTTTCTACTGCAATTCCTTCAACAATGGCAACATCATTGGCACCCATAGCTCCACCTGCCATAGCATTTCCAATCACCACTGAATCTACAACAGCAGGTACTTCAATAGAGAAAACAAAAAAGCTGGTAAAAGCAATGGAGGATATATCAATCTAGGCAATAGAGCTCAAAAGGCTAAAGGAGAAAGTAGCAAGCTTAGAAACTGACTGTAAGCTTGCCCAAATTTAGCAGAGAGAAGAAACACAGAAATCCCTAAGGATGGGTGAGAAAATCAAGGTCCTAGAAAAATATTTAACTCTATAGAAGCCACTAGGACAGACCAAGGAGATGCTCTGGGCCAATATCATTGACTCTGTCAATGATATTTGGCCATCAATTCAAGTTACATTTGAGTAGACTGAATTGGTAAAAGTGGCAATTGAAGCAATTCAGAAAGTAAAGGAAGATTTAGGAGACCAGCCTGAGGATGCTAATCCACTCATCCAATTCCTGAACAATAAGAACAAACATGAGCTTAATGAGCTTGCTGTAGAGGATAGGACTGAATCTATCATAGAAGTCAAAAAGGTTCTTTCCAAAAGAAACCATATGGTCAACTTAGAGGAAAATTTCCATAACATACAGGTGGCCATTGACAGATTGATGGCCAAATTTCAAATTTTAAGGGATAAAGGCCTTCCCATTCCTATGGTCATCCATGATAAACTTATGACCCAATTGGACTACACTGATAGACTAAGGAAGTTGGCCAAGGAATAAGCAACCACTCCAGGTATCAAAGCCTTGCCAACTGGGAAACTATCGTATGATACTTTGGAGAATCTGTTTTTTCTAGAGCACGAAGTGAAACATTTGTTTGTCACCAAGCCTAATTTTTCCAAATACACAGAGGCAGATGAAATTTATAGAAGAATGCTCAAAGTAAAGTTACCTGAGGATGAATGGTGCAAAAAAATGATAGATTTACTATAATTTACCACAGTAAATCTGAAGGCAGCCAAATGAAATAGGTAAGAGACAGATCAACAGGGTCAAAGAGTAGCAGGTTAAAGAGTATCAGTGAAAGATTAAAGATAAAGATGATTCCAACATACAAACATCAGTCAGCTTAAAGGGCTCAAATTCAATTGCAACAACCAACACTACCACAATAAGAGGGACATCATGATGTAGTTTTCCATTTGTCCCTACCTTCATGCTTGAAGATATTTTTATTCCCTAGATTAAATCTCATATTGTTATGAGATATTTTGTAAATTTTTTTGTATAAATACTTCACATTTCGAAGTATTTAGGGTGGATTCAAAGACATTTCTGTAAACTTTTATCTCAAATCAAAGTGCTATTGTGTCAAAACTGGATTGACTTGCTGAATCATGGAATAAAGCTCAGATATTTTTCAGGATTCTTGTGTAAAGCGAAAATCAAATAAGTATTCTCTCATGTGTATTATTGTTATTCCTTATGTTTCTTAATAATCATATGTGTTTCTAGGAAATATGAATGTTAAACTAAGAATAATATTTCAAAACTTGCTTAAATGTACTCTGTCTTAACTGTTTACATTCTTCATGTTTTCTGCTAAACTATCTTAGTTAGGGAATTCTTAATTGTTCCCTTGCTTCCATAGTTTCTCCCCTTGGTCTATAGCAAAGGATTCTTAATTTCCCTTTGCTCATAATCACCTACTTTCTTTCATTCTAATCCTAGTCTAAAGATTCTTCATTGCCCTTTCCCCCTGGTTAGAACCACCTCATCCATTAAACCTGAAGATTTTCCTTTTGCTTTGCTAGCCTGCCCTGTGAACATTCCCTTTAATGATTTGGTCCAGTTATGCTATCCTTTGATTGACTCCATAGCCCAATGGCTTGAAGACCTTGCTCTATCCATTTGTTCCAAGAATTCCACAACCTAACTCTCAATCTAAAATCAAAATCCTCATGAACACTAAAAACTAGCCTAAAATCTAATAAAAACAAAGTTAAATCATAAAGAGAGAACCCTCTCTGGACTTAGGTTGGCTAGAACCTAAGTCTAAAATATTATTTTATGGTTACCTCGGATTATTCCTTCTTTTAATAACTTCTCGGGAAAACTTCTGAGTGATAAAATAGTACAACCCCCTTATTATATTGTTGTGCCCATGTAGTCCCCATATTATTATTATTGTGCCCCATAGAAGCCCACTATTGTTATTATTGTGCATTTACATTATTATTGTTGTGTCGACTCTAATTATATTATGACCCCTTAGACTCCTATATATAGAAAGTATGTCTTGCCATTTGTATCATCCAAGAATTGTTCATTTGTGTAATGTAAAGGAGGTTTCCCCCTCGAAGAGGCTACATTATAAGTTGTTGGTCTATCTTTTCTATCTTTTCATGAGCTAGTTTCATAACATTTGGTATCACAACTTTGGATTATAGGGTTTCGCTACTCTAAATAGGTCATCGTGACATTTTCTATATACCTTTTCTTCTGTGAAATTTTAGAAGCTAAAAGAAAAAACCCATTTGAGATGAAATCTCGTTGAACCTCTACTCTGAATTTTAGATCTTTTCTCACTATATTTCGAAGATATGATCTGAGAAAGTTAGGGCTTTTCAAGCTCTAGAATTCCATCTCAAATAGGTCAATGTGAAAGTTTCTCTATAATTGTTTTTTTGCAAAGGTTCAGACTCAAAATTAAAACCCATTTGAGCCGCAAGTTTGGTGAATCTCGGGCCCAAATTTCAAAGCTTGTTTCACTATATTGTTGGAGATACAGTCCAAGACAAGTAGGGTTTCTACAGGCTCCCGAATTACATCCTAAACAGGTGACCTTGGGAAAACCATCATAAATTTCTCTCTAAGAATCAGATTGAAATTTCATAAGAAGCTACAGAAAGAGGATGGAATTTAGTTTTTTGTGCATTGGTTTCAGGTCCTAAGGTTGAAACAATGACATGTGGCACTTCGTACAAGTTCTCTCTATTGAACTAGTCTATAATCAGGTCATCGTGGGAGATTTGACATAGCTCTTCCTTGTAGAATCCAATCTTGATCAGACTTGCGGGGTTAGAAAGAGGACTCAGAGGGATACTACAAGACATAATTTTAGACCTTGGAGATTCAAAATTACAGAGTTATAGTCATTTCTAGATCGAGATCCTAAAATCAAGAAAAGGCGATATGAGGAAGTTTGATGGCAAGGATCCAGTAAATTGGATAATACAGATGAAGCAATGTTTTGATCTACATGAGGTGCAACTGTTACAAAAGGTATGTATTGCATCTTCATATTTAGAACTGGATCATTTTTTATGGTATAAAGGGCTTTGTTCTCGTAAACCACTTGTTACGTGGTCAATTTTCACGAGGAAATGATAGCACATTATGAGGATACTAAGAGCACTTCTTTAGACAATTGATAAATCTCAAAGAAAAGTGTTCAATGGCAGAGCCTATTGAGGACTTCCAAAATTGAATATAAGGAAAAATGATATTCCAGAGAAGTAGAGGATTGATGTCTCCATAGGGACTTTAAATGATAACATTCAACATGAGGTTCATCTTTGGGAACCTATTCATTGGAGAAGGCATTTAGGTTGGCAAGAAAAGTGGAAATAAAAATTATGGAAACAAGGAAGTCTACCCCTCACAATTATAAAGATGGAAGTGTTGCTTCTCCTAGCCTTCCACAACCTACAAGGTTGACACCACAACAATTGGAAGAAAAAAGAGAAAAAGGGCTTTGTTACAATTGTGATAACAAATACATTAAAGGTCATAAGTGTGCTGAGAAAAAAATATTTTACATTGATTTTGGAGTGGAGGAAGAAAAGGGTCAAGAAACGTCAAAAGAAAAGGATATACACTAGGAACCAACCCTAGAGAAAGAAGAAATGAATGCTATCATATCTTGTAAAGCATTGGAAAGAATTACCACTCCTCAAAATCTCAAGATAGAAGGACATATCAAGAAGAAAAATGTTCAAGAAGTGAAAGATCACATCGAGCATCAAGAAATGAATCTGACCATATCTTGTAATGCATTGGCAGAAATTACCATTCCTCAAACTCTCAAGATAGAAGTACATATCAAGAAGAAAAATGTTCAAAAAGTGAAAGATCACATCGAGCATCAAGAAATGAATCCGACCATATCTTGTAATGCATTGGAACAAATTACCACTCCTTAAACTCTCAATATAGAAGGACATATCAAGAAGAAAAATATTCAAGCAGTGAACGATCACATCGAGCATCAACAAAAAGTTCTCCAACTTTTAAAGGATAATGCCACTTTGGTGCAAAATCGAATGAAACAACATGCAAATCAACTTTGCAGTGAAATAATTTTTGATGTGGGAAATTGGGTGTTTTTAAACTACATCTCAGGCAAGCTATTTATGAGAAGGAAATGTTGGCAATACTACATGAACTTAAGAAATGACGACCTTACCTACTGGGAAACACTTCAAGGTAAAAATGGATCATGATAGTCTTAAATAATTTTTAGAACAAATATTATCTTTAGAAGAATAGAAACAATGGGTCACAAATATGCTGGGTTATGACTTTGAAATCATCTACAAAAAACGAAAGAAAAATGTTGTTGCAGATGCACTCTAAAAAAAGGATGAGGATGTGGAAGCACTGTTTTTTGTTATTTCTATTATCCAACCAGATTTGATAAATGAAGTAAGGGATGATGGAAGAATGAAGAAGCAGGGTGGGAACTCGTTCAAAAGTTGCAGAAGATCTCAGTTCAAACAATATTGTGGGAACTTGACAAGGAAGGAAAAATCATATTGGAACCTGAAGCAGTCAAAGAACCGAGAAATAAACAGCTACGAAATCGATCAATTTCAGAGTATCTCATCAAGTGGAAGAACTTACCCATTGAAGATTCCATACGGAAGGATGGTAATTTTATACAGAAGCATCCAGAACTACTCAAGCGTTCAGGACAACACTTTTTGAAGTAGAGGTGCATTTTAGGTCCCTACACTACTAGTGTAACCCCTTATTGTTATTAGTACAACCCCCTTATTATATTTTTGTGCCCATGTAGTCCCCATATTGTTATTATTGTGCCCCATAGAAGCCCACTATTGCTATTATTGTGCCCTTACATTATTATTGTTATGTCAGCTCTGATTATATTATGACCCCTTAGACTCCTATATATAGAAAGGAGGTATTGCCATTTGTATCATCCAAGAATTCTTCATTTGTGTAATGTAAAGGAGGTTTCCCCCTCGAAGAGGCTAAATTCTAAGTCGTTGATCTATCTTTTCTATCTTTTTGTGAGCTAGTTTCATAACAATTAGTATTGTATCCTCCCGATTGCGCAACTGGAAGAGATGGAAGTGGATGTAGCGAGGGTGAAGACCCATGTAAACTTTGAAGTGATAAACATCATGGAGGATAAGGATCCCTACCCATCCTTGTGTGAGATAGACCAGGCCTTTGAGAATTATGCCATAATCGATTTGAGGAAAGAACTGATGAATTTTGAGGTAGAAGGGGTTAGGGTGATTCAACCCATAGACCCATATCAAGGATCAAGATTCATAGAACCAACACATGATAGGGAAGAGTCAGGATTGTTGGATCAATTGTATAGACTAACAATAGGATAAAGGGAGCACTGCATCAACCCAATGGATGAAGGGTCTATTAGCTGGTGGAGCATTCAGAGTTCAGAATTTGGCTCAGAAGTTGCTTGGGATGATTCGAAGCAGGGTGGATACAAAATCGCCACTAGAGATTTCACCACAATCTGTCCAATCAATTGGATTGGCACTGAGGTACGAGACTTCTCTATTTTTAATGGTATAGATTTAGTCAATTTCAGTATCAATAGGATTGATGGAACTTCTCTTGAAGGGCACAAAGTACCACTACCAAATGTCACATTACAAGCGATACTGACAAGGTGGTGGGGATTTCACCATAACTACCTCTAATAATGGGAGAAGATCAAAATAGCCACGGAAGTAATATTCATACAAGAGAGGGAGTACCCTCAAGATTTTGTCAAGTACACGAGGTGCTCTGACCCTTGACAACATTTGCAAAATTGTAAGGACAAATGGACGTTACTAGGACAAAGTTCCAAAGGAGTTGTGGGTGCATGGATTTATACACACCCTCAGAACCTTTCCAAAAGCTTGGTATGTACAAGAATAAATAAGGAGATGGATTGGATATTGGGAAAGTTTGGTTGATCAGTTTGTTGGCAACTCTTCTTTCTTAAAAAGTTACAAAAGACTGGTTGAGGTGTTGTAGGTTATCAAGTGGTTGTTTCTTACTATGGGTCAGCTAATGGAGGGGTGCAAAGATCAGAAGACTCTAGAGCATATCTATGAGTCTTGATATCATGAAGTTGTAGCCTATGGGAAGGTGGATAGAGAACTGGATGAGGATGATCTGGAGGAATTACGAAATTTGTCATTCAGTGAAACTGAAGGGCAAAGGGACATTAAGGATGGACCTACGATCGATTCTCCACACTTACTCCCATTGAAGTTGTGGAAACACAACATCGGGACTGATGACAAACTGAAGTTAGCTTCGACTGGGTATTATTTGGATGAGCAGACTACAAAGGATATTTTTGACCTCTTGAGACAATAGGAAGACTTGTTCCCCTAATTTGTTGCGGAACTAAATGGGATTAAGGGAGAACTAGTGGAGATCAAAATCATGCTAGAACCATATGGAAAGCCAGTAAAGCATCAACCATATATAATGAACCCAAGGGTTAAGGAGAAAGTGAAAAAAAGAGCTATATAAGATGTTGGCAGTAGGGCTTATATTCCTAGTTGTTGTTGGGAAAAGTGTCTACTCAGAACGCCCCTATCCCACTAAGGTGTGACAGTGCCTTAGCAACAAAAAAGGAAAACTACTTTCGTATTCTTCTTTATGAACTGTAAATGAAGAGGAATAGGATGAACTAACCTGTGTCTTGCGCTAGTCCTTTGATCCAATCTCTCTCCTCTTTGACAGCTTCCAGCTACCTGCTCCTTCACTTGCCTAGCTTCACCAAGTTCCTGCAAGATCACAGAAGAGGAAAACTACACAAAGACATGGATTTACATTCATAAATAGCTTAGGATCAGATTTAAGCTAAACATGCACATATAACAAAACATCATTGATACACACGTATGTAGGAGAAACTCAAATAGTTTTATTGATATAACAAGAAGGTCCAGGAGGAGTTACAACCGATGATTCCTGATCCAACATCAACCCCCCAGCAAAGGAATCCCCTCTTCACCTCCAACAAAGCATAAATCACCCAATGCACTGATCTCTATCTCAAAACCAACAGCAATTCTCTGCAAAGTACAAAATTCCAGCCTCTGGATCTCTCGATGAGGGATCCATATATAGATGTATGCAAAGAGGATGAGTCAACTTATGATTTGACTTGTGGCCTCTCTCTGTCAGTTCTTGCTTCCACTTGGAGACTGAGAGCCTCTTACTCATCTCTGGTCGAACTCAGTGAGGCAAGTGTCATTGATGAAGATTCTGGAAGCTTCCATTGTCTATCCACCTCGCGGAATGACACTGCCATTTGTCATTTCCCGCTCAGCGCACCCTGGTAGTGCATTTAGGTGCATTGCAACGCACCTAGCTAGTGTACTGGGGTGCTATGCAATGCAGCTAGCTAGTGGAGCGGCTGAAATGATCCTGATTTGACTGTTTCTGAGCAGTTTCTGGTGGAGAACTTCTTGGAGAAGCTGTAGTTTGTTGACCTTGTTCCTTTAGGGGCAGGAACAACACTTTTAGGGACTTAGGATCCCTTGGTTTATGGACATTTCATGCTTAGAGCTGTAAGGCACAAAAATGTCTATAACAGTTGCCCCCTAAAGTATGAGGCCGTTTATCAGGTGAAATGCTTTATTAGGAGGATCCGAAGTTCTTTCAATGCTGGGAGGAGACCTGTAATAAGATACAATACAATAAATTATCTTCATACTGCTTTCATGATCTAGCTAAGGCGGGCATTCCCATGCTCAGCTTTATAAATTCATTTTTATGTACATAGGACAGACAATCGTCTGATGGTAGACTGATGATGTTGATGAAGTCATCATCCTTTTGGTAGGATGATTATCTGTGCTGCAATGCTGTACATGTCAATGTCTTTATTTTTCCTGAATATCGCAGCCCAGATGGATGAAACTATATCCGGGGTCTTCAATATCGTCCGATCTTCACTCGTAGTACAAGTCGATCCATGTGAGAAATGTTTTGAAGTCGAACATGGAAAGACATCGCTTGATTACCAGTCGATGATGTAAACTGTTAACAAGCGCGAGAGGAATCACCGATAATGAAGATGACCCTCAAGGTACTGCAGTACAATTCACGTGGTGTGAATAAAGGACTTGGCGCCGAACACCACTCAAAATCTTTCGGTCGAAGGTCATTGATGTATACCTGTCGCCGGAAGTGAGAAACTTGCCATTGAGGCATGCAAGCTTCAAAGTACTGAATGGGGTGTTCCTAGATCAACTTCTTGGATAATGAGCTGGTGTCGACAAGAAGCAACCCGTCAAAGGAGGGCCTTAATGAATCCCACATCAATGACATGGAAAGGAGCAAATGATTTTGATGGAGGTGAAAATGATCTGATGATATATGGTTCAGGATGGCGGTCATGAAGGAATGAAGTATAATGTATGGTAGTGGATGGAACACGGGTGACTTCTCTGGATGACTTCTCTTGAACATGTCGGCGAAACTTATGTGATGGATCGGTAGCATTTACCCCAAATGTGGATGGTATGGCGTGACCATAGTGATGTGACCGGTGAATGAAACAACCCAACCCGACTCAGGCACGGAGTGGAAGTGTCATGTTCAAGAGCGACTTGCTACCAATAAAGATTCTTTGAGTTTCTTCCCAATTTTTCCTCAGTCATTGCTGACCAGTACCTCTTTATTTTTGTCAAGCTTGAGGAGGATAACATATGCTTGTTCTATAATTTTCCCTTCGGGCAAACCCATCGCTATGTTTTAATGAGCCTAGCGATAGTGAAACTCGTTCTCGTCTAAAGACAAGTTTGTCGCTATTAATCTTTTTAACGAGTTTAACGACAAAGATAACTCGGTCCTTTTCATTTTTAGAGAGTCTGAAAAGGTATGTAAAGGTAACTCCAAAATTCCTTTTTCGTCATCTAATCCCTTAAGTCCAAAAAAGTATAAAACAATACAGAAGGGATGAATTTTCTATAGTTTTAACGAGCCGAACAAAATAAGCGCTCGATCTTTTTGTGTAATAATCCCTCAGGTCCAAAAAGATTAAAATCAAGAGGAGGGATAGCACTTCCGGTCGCTTTAACGAGCTGGAAGGCCAAAACTCGACAATCTTTTCGTATTTTACGAGTTAGATGAAAAGAGCTTAAAGAAGACTCGTCTTTTGAGGAACGAGTGATAAAATGGGCAGCAGCTGATTCTAGGTAAGGTTTGGAATTTTCCAATCACGGCAGTGTCACAAGGATGGCTAGTGAAATCACTCTTCGCAGCTGTTCCTCAAAATGGGTAAACAATCAAATGGAGGTGAATGATCGGCCAATGAAAAGTGGAGGTGACAGTGCAAACACGACCAAGGCTTTAATGGCTGATAATGCTACATTCACGGTGGTTATTTACCGGAGGATAGTTCATTTTTTAACGAGCTTAAACGCGGATTGAAACACTTGCTCGATCTTATGTTTATTTTTTAACGAGCTTGAACTATGTGCTAAAACTGCTCGATAATCCAGTCATATGATAAGAATGTCTCATATAAAACGGCAACATTTAGATTTTTGCCCCACATCCTTTCTTTATGCAAGTTAGGAAACAACTAATCCAAAAAACAGATAAATAATCGCTCTTTGCTTGTACTCCAAAAGGTTTGCATGCCCCCAGGTATAAAATATGGTTTCAAGGTTACCCCTCAATTTGCAGACAAAACATTTGTTCTATCAGGAAAGGCCTACCTCTTACAGGTTACCAAAGATTGCTCTATTCGCGGTGCAAATAAAACATTTCCTCGGCGATGTCTACCGAGATAAACAAAGGTGAGCAACAACGAGCGCCACTCACATAACTTTGACAAGAGAATCTTTTTCTAGAATAACCCCTCTTCCACTGACGGACGGGGTATAGACTAGTCATATTCTCCCGCGGAAACCTACCCTATACCCGAAGTTTTCCTGCCGAAGCAGACCAGGACGCATGCCCCCTGGGTTTCAGTCATATCCCTCCGAATTACTCGCGCTCATCGGGAGGACGGACTGGGGGTTGAGACATTTCTTGCGTGAAGAGACCATTTAGGGATGGTATATGACTATTTGCTATGCGTGATCCGGGAAATGAAAGCTGGTCTACGAGCTTGACCACTCTTCCTTCGTGCGGAAAACACATTACTCTAAAGAGTGATGAGACGATGGCTCCCATGCAATAAATATAGTCTCGCCCAAGGAGTAGATTGTAATCTAAGGGTCCTTGGACTACCATTACGTTCATTTGAACTGTCTTCCCTCTCAATGTTATGGGCACATTGGGAAGGATCCCTAAATGCCGACTGGTTCCTTTATCAAAGCCTGTCAAATTTCTCATCTCAGGTGAAAGCGGTGGCGAACCAAGCGCTTTCCAAGCAATAGAGGAAATGATACTCACAGAAGCCCCCTCATCTATGATTGTACCAGCCATGACCATTCTATATATTTGGACGATAATTCGGAATGGTACACTTGCTGGTAGGCGGGGTCTGCCTAGCTGATTCCAGTCGAAGGAGACAACTAGGTTTCTTGGAGGTGGGACCGAGTAGACGGCCGGGTATGGCTCTGACGAGCTTCCTTCCTGCGGTAAAGGAACGGGTAAATTGCCCCCATGTTCGTCAGAGTCTGTGTTTATGAAGAGAATTTGGACGGTGTCATCCTTGCTCTCTCCCATGACGGTATCATCTGAGGATAAAACCTCTGAAGGCAAGACCGGGTCAACTGCCGCCTCGACCTTTTGACTTTCGTCTGGTATGGATTCAGATGGTTTATCCTTAATGATAGGCGCTTCAGCCGACCACTTGAGCGGGCTAGCTGGATTCTCAACTAGCGACGGACTTGGCAAGAGTTTTTTATATCCAGGAGGAAGTCGTAACGGTGAAACCGGACGATCATCCAAAACTCTTTTCGCTTCGTCTAAGAAGGGACAACGGTGGACGGCATGACTGCCTTCGCACAATTTACAGGGAAATCTAGCTTTCCCTTTTTGTCCTGGGGCTTCACTTTCGCTAGTTGACGGTGTTCCTTCAACATGATCATCAGAGGTTGATGACACCGGATTGTGCAAACGAGGAGACCAGTCCCTTAGTATCCGAGGGATGCAAGGACAATCTATGTGAAAGTGGTCTCCTCTGCAAATGACACATGGCGATTTAGGCCTGGTCGGTGCAGCGTGTGGATTTTCATTAGACGACACTCATTTTCCCCCATTCGCCTTTGGCTCCTTCTTCTTCTTCTCTTTCTTCTTCTTCTCCTTCTTCTCCTTAGGAACTTGACTTTTGGCTTTGCCAACCCCATCAAGCGAAGAGGAAGGGGGAGAGGAAGAATTAGAGGAAGTAGAAGGTTGGTGGGCAACTCTGGACTCGTCTGGTTGCTGATTCGATTGTTCAGGAATAGTGGTGTTCTGAACGACATTGGTTGAGAAGAGCCAGACTGGCAAGCCAATTGTCAGTCCTGGAAGCGACAATGTGGCCATATGGGGTGCACCAACATCTCCCCAAGAGGAGAAGGGACTAGGATTTCCACCAAGGGGAATTCCTTGGTTGGTAGACTCCATTTTCTCAACCTAAGATCAACGTAGGAAAAGGGTATGAATATTCCGTTTAAAATAAATTTTAAGACGCTTGGACACAACTTGTTTTTTCAATTTTAAAGAGTCGAGAAAAAACAAAAGATGACTCTAGTCTCCTTCGATTTTTAATGAGCCTGAAGTGACAAGTGCTCAGATGGACCTTTTCCGTTAAGGAGTCTGAAAAGGAACGAAAGGGACTGCTCTGGAGATCTAGGTAGAGGGAGTACCAAACCAATCACAAAATTGCAGAATACATTTTACGGTACGACAGTCAATCTTCCCGAATGCTGTGTTCGGTGCATTGCGATCAGTAGGGCGGCCGACACGGCTTCCTATGGATAAAAGGTTTTAAGCCTATACGGGTCTCCCAATATATACTCGACGGTACGTGGGAGCACAAATCCATACTGGCACTTATCGTCTCACAGTGGAGGAATCACCCAACCATCAGTGAGGACAACAGTTACCAGGCTTTACGATGCTGGAATACGTCTCTACCCTAGACCTCTATGTTGTGTGTTAAGTTCCAAAGCGTTGTTAGATTCATTCAATTTATTTTAAGTTGATCTTTCTTATGAAGTTTGCCTTTTGGGTTCACCACGAGATGTAGATGTAATTCCTAAATGCAATCTAAAGATGATAAGAAAATATTTTATCTCTTTTCAACAATGAAAATCCTAGCTACAAGGGGAAAGGAAAGACACAACCTTTTCTCAAAGAGCAAAGAGCACACTGTAAATGCACTTTTCCTAAATCAAGCCATATAGACTATCAATATGCAAATGCACATATGCATGTATTTGTTTTCCCTTTCTTAATATTGATGCCTAAAAAGAAAGTTGATGTACAAATCTGAATTCGCTTTCAAGTGAAAAACACAACCAAGCTTCTATTCGAAATCAAAAGGTAGAGAAGATTACGAAACTTTATGATTTTGAAATAAACACTCGTTTCGACACTAGAAAGAGACAAATTCAAACCAAAAGCAAAAGTAGAAGCATAATTGACTGTCAACAGCAAACAAACTTTCTCCTAAGATCAAAATCGACACTTACGACAGATCTAAATCCAAGGACGACAGTATGACTATTCTACTCTTTCAATGGAAAACTGTAAATGATATAACAAACACACAAAGAACATCTACAGTCTTTTTGTACAAAGGAGGCGGAATTAAGGCAAAGAGAAGGAGTTTTCAGACAGGTACACACAATGATAACAGGCTGCAAAAATCAGAGACAAAACTGGACAAAATGAAGCAAAGAACCTCAGCTGCACAGGGCAAGGCTGATCAGCGCACCTGTTGTACAGAGAAACTGAATTGCAGTGTAGGTAGCCCTCTCGGGACCTGCGTTGAAATGTAGAACCTCTTCACAGTGCCTGCGCTGGGGCAGAAACGAGACTTCTATCCGGGTTCTGGGTCATGGTTTGCAGTTTAATCTATGGTTTTTGGCCGAGTAAAAGCAATCAGTAATGCACAATCAGAGGGTGGATTTAAAGGAGGACTAAGAGCTATCACAAAGGCTAATCAGATCATTTGTGAATCAGCTGTTCAAATCATAAACAAATCCAGTGAGTGGATTGAAGTAGCAGGTGTCTACTTTGCATTTGATAATGGCAAATGCAGTTCGATTGCTACTTTTGTGTTTATGAAACAAACAACAAGAGAAACAAAAACAAACTAACTAGACACGATCCCCAGTGGAGTCGCCATTTTGTTGTTGGGAAAAGTATCTACTCAGAACGCCCCTATCCCACTAAGGTGTGACAGTGCCTTAGCAACAAACAAGGAAAACTACTTTCGTATTCTTCTTTATGAACTGTAAATGAAGAGGAATAGGATGAACTAACCTATGTCTTGCGCTAGTCCTTTGATCCAATCTCTCTCCTCTTTGACAGCTTCCAGCTACCTGCTCCTTCACTTGCCCAGCTTCACCAAGTTCTTGTAAGATCACAGAAGAGGAAAACTACACAAAGACATGGATTTACATTCATAAATAGCTTAGGATCAGATTTAAGCTAAACATGCACATATAACAAAACATCATTGATACACACGCATGTAGGAGAAACTCAAATAGTTTTATTGATATAACAAGAAGGTCCAGGAGGAGTTATAACCGATGATTCCTGATCCAGCATCAACCCCCTAGCAAAGGAATCCCCTCTTCACCTTCAACAAAGCATAAATCACCCAATGCACTGATCTCTATCTCAAAACCAACAACAATTCTCTGCAAAGTACAAAATTCTAGCCTCTGTATCTCTGGGATGAGGGATCCATATATAGATGTATGCAAAGAGGATGAGTCAGCTTATGATTTGACTTGTGGCCTCTCTCTGTCAGTTCTTGCTTCCACTTGGAGACTGAGAGCCTCTTACTCATCTCTGGTCGAACTCAGTGAGGCAAGTGTCATTGAGGAAGATTCTGGAAGCTTCCATTGTCTGTCCACCTCGCGGAATGACACTGCCATTTGTCATTTCCCGCTCAGCGCACCCTGGTAGTGCATTTAGGTGCGTTGCAACGCACCTAGCTAGTGTACTGGGGTGCTATGCAATGCAGCTAGCTAGTGGAGTGGCTGAAATGATCCTGATTTGACTGTTTCTGAGCAGTTTCTGGTGGAGAACTTCTGGGAGAAGCTGTAGTTTGTTGACCTTGTTCATTTAGGGGCAGGAACAACACTTTTAGGGACTTAGGATCCCTTGGTTTATGGACATTTCATGCTTAGAGCTGTAAGGCACAAAAATGTCTATAAGACTAGTGGATGAGGCAGGGTGGGTAAGTCTGATTGTGATAAAAAATAAGAAATATGTTATAGACATAAGGGTTTTTTTGGACTACCGCAGTCTAAACAATGTTTGTGTTCATGATCCTTTTCCTACTCCAATTAGTGATGAATTTTTAGAAAATGTGGCAAGGAGTGAAGCCTATTATTTTAGAGATGGATTCGCTAGTTATCACCAAGTTAGGATCATAGAGGAGGACAAGAAGAAAACTACATTTAACATAGAATGGGGATCCTATGCATATCATGTTATTCCATTCATACTCAAGAATGAACCTATGGTGTTCTCAAGGATTGTGATTTCTGCCTTTAGAGATTACATCCATAGGTTCCTAGAAGCTTATATGGATGACTAGCCAACCTATGGTGCTGAAGAAACACTCCAATCTTCTTAGAATCATGTTTGATCAATGTAGACAGCGACAGATCTTGTTAAATTTGAATAAGTGCATATTTGCAGTCCCCTTTGGCATAGTCTTGAGCCACATAGTGTGCAAGGAAGGAGTGTGTGTAGACTGTTATCACTGTAAAAGTTTTTAAAATTTTGGACATCCTGCATGGTTCCAAAGTTTTTGTGTTATACATGGTCAAGTCATTTTTATGTTCTTAGAGTCTAAGTCATAGGGTTAGAGTCTCATTTCCATCATCAAATAAAGTTCAAAAACCTTGTTTTGCCCCTTATGGATCCCATATCATGTTTTAAATTTCATGTGTCTGGGCATTTCAAAAATTTGAACGCGCTACAAAACTGTCTAGGCATTTTTGTAGCGCAAAGCCCTGAAATTACACTACATGCGCTACGAAATTGGGGATTTGTAGCTAGTCGTTTTCGTAGCGCAAAACTGTAAATTTACACTAGATGCACTACGAAATCGAGGATTCGTGATCAATCATGTCTAGCTGTCAAATCCACCAAAATCTGTTAAATCTTCATCATCAGGTGTCAGTTCATGAACCTTTAATCTCACATGCAACCATTCATATCCATCATTAGATTCGTTAGGGGTCATTTGTCCATAGTCATTTCAAATTTCAAAAAAAGGGTTAGTTGGTCCTGGTCATATTCGGGTTGATCTTGGTCATTTTCATGCAAGAGAAACTTGGTGTTGTTCTTAGTTCGAGTAAAACAAGCCTAGGGTGAGTAGAAACTAGAGTTCTTCTGCAGGGTTCAAGTGAGGTAGTTTTCCATCAAATTCAAGCGAGGCAACTTTTCAGTTAAGCAAGGTAGTTTTCTTCTAGGTTTTTCATCTATAGGGATTTCAAAGAACTAATATCAGGAAGATGAAAAGACAAATTTAAGACCTTGAAATTCAGTTGAGCAAGTCTGGAGGTCAGCCTCAGCACAAATAAACAAGTAAGTGATGAAACCCTAATATAGTTTTGGTTGAAACAAAAACATTATTTTTTGAAGATGTTTCAAGGACGGGTGATGTTAGGTATATGTGACATATGCACATAATGAAACAGTTGTGAAGAATCCTTAGAAGGAAAGTTTTTGGAAAAAAAATGTGTAAACTGATTCACTCAGCAGTTCCGTAACGCGCTACGAAACTGCTGTAAGTGACATGCACAGTGGTTTCGTAGCACGCTACGAAACTACTGTAGGTGCAGTTTGGGTGTTTTGATCACTCTTCAAAGGAAAGAAGCAGCTATTTTTGGAGAATGATGCTGCTGGAGAATGTGAGGAGGTCACTTGTGAATTTTTAAAGCTCAAGTAAGGAAAAACTCAAAGAATAAGTAAAAAACAAAGTTTTGTGCTACAAAAAACAAACAGTTTATTTCGTAGCACATCCAGATTGACCTTTTTCATGCACCTTCAAGGAGTTCAATATTTTCACAAGTGTAAGAGCAGGGTTCTATGGCTAATTAAACATATGTTACATGATTAAAGGAGCAATTTTTGTCATCAGGAGATTCGAGGAACATCACAGAAGACCAAGGCTATAGTGTAGGGGACATTTTCCTAGTTTTCAGGACAGGTAAAGGAGAAGTTACTAAAGGCCAGCAGGAGGGTTATGAACATTACCAAGGTTGAAGTTAAGGAGGAGCAGCTGTCAAGTATCGAATTTAATTCCTATATTAGGTTGTTGCTATAATAATAAGGAGTTGTACTCCTATTTTTATTAGGACTCTAAGACAGTCAGTTATATGCTACTTGTAATTAATAGTTTGTTTTAGGTATGAATAGGTGTCAAGCTAGGAAATTCGAATTCCCCTCATGTTGGATTAGGGAATCCAAGATTGTAATGATAACTCTATAAAATACAAGAGGTGGAATGCCTCAGGGTTGGTAATTTTCAAAAGAAACAAGCATACTGTGTTATTGTAAGGGACTATGTTTTTATGTTAATACAGAGATTTTCACTTCACTACTCAGGATTCATAGAGGGTTTTAATATTTCATTTCCTCATGGCTTTCTTCATTTACTTACTCGTAGTGGTATGAACACATGTTACTTAGAATTCTTTGATAATGCTCTAACTTCCTTCATGTGTTTATAAACTGTGTTCCTTGCATTATATCTCTGTTTTGCTGATATATTAAGACTCTTTATGCCCTGACTTCCATGTTAAGCTGATCTTGCTATTGTACTGAAACATGCTTAGACTCCATAGCCCAATAGATGTTTGTTGATTGGTATTTCAAAAATTTATACATTTTCATTTGATTTTTCCATAGAGTTAGCCATCTAATCCTTAAATTGAAATCTTTAACCTAGTGAGAGAGCCCTCTCAGGTTGAGGAGGCTAAGCCTTAGCCAAAAGTTTTGTTTGAAATAGTTACTCAAAGTCTTCCTGATTAGCAGCCTATCAGGGTTTGGTTTTGTGATAACATAGACCCTGGTAAGGTTATGAAAATAGTGAATGTGAACCCGCCCACAAGTGTAAAACAACTAAGGTCCACCTTGGGCCATACAGGGTGCTACGCGATGTTTATCCGAAACTATGCCTCAATTACTACACTTACGGAGAAGTTGTTAAGGAAGGATGAAAGATTCATGTGGTTAGAAGAATGTGTTGTATTCAATAAACTGAAATAAAAACTATCAATTGTTTCGATCCTCGTCTACCCACAATGGAACAAGAAGTTCTATGTCCACATTGACGCACCAAGCATTGCTCTAGATGTTATTCTGTCTCAGACAGGGGAAGGGAACCTCGACTCCTAATTTATTTTTCCAACAGAAAACTATCCACAAAAGAAAAGAACTATACCACAATTGAGTAAGAGGCATTTTTGATGGTATACTCACTTTAAAAGTTTCAAGATTACTTTCTCGGAGGCCTGTTCAATTTTTTTACTAACCATTCCTCTTTGGAGTATTTAGTGAATAGGCCTGTACTTGAAGGAAGAATTTGTAGATGGATTTTTTTATTCCAGTAATTCAAATTTGAAGTAATTGTTAAGCCTAGGTGATTAAATGTGGGACAGGATTACCTCTCATGGATGGAATCAATAGAAAGTGTTGGATCACTTGATGATCAACTACTAGACATCGATCTATTCCAGATTGAAGAAGTACCATATTACTTGGAGGACATTGCAGCCCTTTTAGCTATAGGTAAATGTTTGGAAGCATACACAACAAAACAATGGAGACACATGGTCTTCCAAGCTACAGATTATCAATTGATTGCTATACGACTGTATAAATTAGGCCTTTATCAGGTGCTATGTAGATGTGTCCTTAATCATGAGAGACATGGTGTATTATGGGAGTGTCATTCAGGAGTTGCGGGTGGACATGTTGGAGGAAAGGATATTGCAAGGAAAGTATTGTAGGCAGGACTACAGTGGCCGATGAATTTCAAATATGCAAATGAATATGCCAGAGGGTTAGGAGACCATCACACCATGATGAAATACCATTGCAACTAGTACGTGCACTTTAGATATTTGAGAAATGGGTGGTTGGTTTTATAGGACCTATCAATCCACCAACATGTCACTCTCATGCTAGATATATCATTACCACTATAGAGTACCTTACTAGATGGGCAGAGGCAACACCGATTAAGGATTGTACTATGGATACCACCACTAGATTCATATTTGAAAACATCATATCCATATTCAAGTGCCCCAAGAGTCTCACTAATGATCAAGGGAACCACTTCATAAATGAGAAAATTGCCTCCTTACTTTAGAACTTCATGATAAAACACCATAAGAGTAGCCCATATCACCCTCAAGTAAATGGTACAATGGAATATTTCAATAAGATATTGGAAAAGGGTTTGAAAAATATATTCTGAGCTAATCAATATGATTCGGATGAGAGAGCTCCAGCGACTCTATGGGAATATTGCACAATTTTTAAGTGTTTACACAAGAATACACCTTTCCAGCTTGTGTATGGATGGGAGGTTGTGGTACCAGCTGAATTTTTTATTCCCATCCTTTTCATAGTTCAGTCCACCCAGATGACAGAGGAAGAATCAATTCCAAAAACTCTAGATGAAATTGCGGAGCTGGATGAGGCTAGTTTCATGGAATATTTCCATCGAAGGGTTGAGAAACAAAGGTAGAAGGCATGGCATGACATGAACATTAAGAGAAAATCATTCACTGTAGGAGGTGCACATGTTATGTTATACGATAGAAAACTCTTGAAGTTTTTAGTAAAGTTACAAATGCATTGGTTAGGTATGTTTGTTGTTGCAAAAGTAAAAGAGTAAGGAGTTGTTAAGCTAGCACAAATAAATAATGCATTTCTACTAGGATGGGTGAATGATGCACTCTTGAAACCCTTCCACATATTAGATAATGTTACTCATAATTGATTGGATCTCTAAAAGGAGACCATAGGTAGGGTTAGATAGGAGTCAGTTAGTTTGGTTAGTCACTAGTTGTGTCAGTTTTATTGGTCAGTGAGTTCTTTACATTTCAATTAGTTCAAAATAAATATTCCACCAAGTCTCTTCCAGTTGGAGATTTCCTATTACCCACCACAACTGCTTGTGGTTGTGTGGAGTCATACGTGTTAGGTGTCATTTACGTAATAATTAGGCAATAATTTCTAGTGTTAGTCTAGATTTCTGTTAAATATTTCCCATTATATCCATTATCAATTCCTAAGAATCTTCCATCATGATAACATAATTACCCATCAAATACGCCATTCCTTTTTCATTTTTGTGTCATTTGAGTCAATTCGAGCTCAGTCGATGCCATAATTAATGCAATTGAGTATGCATAGGGAATTTTTTTATAGTAATTAGTTAGGAGGTCTCATCAGAAATGTTGTGTCTACATTTTCTACTTAATCATCATGGAAATGCTGAATTTTTCAGGGTCTAAAGCAAAGGTGGTAGAGTCGCTTAGTTTGGAGTTTGTTTCTAAGTTTTTTGATTCTAAGATCAGATCTAAGCCCCTTGTATTTTGTGTCGACCAATGTCACTCCAAGATGATGAAGACTATTATATGTGTTCCAAAGATCAAATTCGATCAAAGAATTGTAAAGATCAATCCAGTTTACGGGAAATATGATCAAGTTGTGTTGGTTGATAACAATCTCTTGGACTCTTTCTAGTTTCCGGCCCTGAAACATGAAGTCTACACTGAACTACTAACAAATGAGGATATAAGCATATTAATCAAAGTCAAATTGATTTTATAGGAATCCAACGGTCCACATTGCTTAATTTGAGAAACCTGCCTATGTTTGGGACGACAATGGTGTTGAAAATAATGCTGAGAGGGGGGGGGGGGTGAATCAGTATTTTTAAGTCAAATCCTTTTTCAATTTATACAAATATTTGTATATGCTACTTCAGTCAATGAAAACAGCGTATATACGCAACTTTGACTAATGAAACTAGTGTATAACTTTCAGACTTATAATTTAATTTATTCTTCAGATGTAGATCATTAATCTGTGTGTCAAAACCATATAACAGTAAGAAGGAATAGAAAAGTAGAGCAGACAGTCACACAAAAGAACACAAGATATAAGGTGGAAACCCAATGTGGGTGAAAACCACCTACTGCAATATGTCTCTATCTTCTTTCAATTAGAAACTTCTTTTTACAATGATTCTGTACTGGTGTAGTCTTATACCAGCATGCAAGCTTCAACCTGTAGAAGGCTACAACCTTCTCTTGTTCTCCAGCTTCTCCTGGAAGGTAGCTACAACCCCCTTAGCTCTTGTACTAGCTGAGGTACTAGTACATAGGTGCTGACCTATAGAAGGCTTCAACCTTCTCTTTTCTTCTAGGGACCACGTTTCATAAATTTTCAGACTGGATCCATGAATATCAATCAAACATCAAGTAGATTTGCGACAACTAATCTCCTTTGTACAAATACTTAATCAACAAATAACTTCTCAGAATGTTGTAACTAGAAAATAGTACCAGTAACCAAACACCAATTCTGAATCCAGAATACTACAACAATAAACATAAGCAACTAAAACATATTTCAAGAGACGTACGCTACTTCACCAATAAAAACCTACGTACATACGCAGATATATCAAAGCCAACTTGCGTATACGTAGTCTTCACTTGCTTAACCTGCATGTATACATGCTTCCGCTTTGTCGAACCTGCGTACAGATCTATAAAAGATAATTTATCCTTTTACTTAATCAGACATCGGTTATACCCAGATTATCAGATTTATAGATCCAATCATACACCAAAAATAATAGATCAAAATCACACAATGATACTACTATTCAAGCCTTGAGATCTCGACCCATCAATAGATCTTAATCATCATGTAATGCTCAGGTTCCTCCTTGATTAAGATCCAGCTGTAACTCACCAGCCAATCACCAGTATTCCAGATCTTGCTCCTCTCAAGATATTCAACACATCAGTCAATACACTTGCCAAATGATCTCCCCCCCTTTTTATAGACTAGGCCTCACTCAAACCATGGTCCAAAACCATAGAGATCCAATACTAGGGACCCAATACCTGGGTTTAACACTTAGAATGCAATACCAAGGACCAAAACCATAGGTTCAAATATGTCAGACTAAATACCATGGACCAACCATAAGTTTTCCCACATGTACGCGCTTTTCTTTGCATGAAAGTGCGTGCATCCATATACGCGCCTTCTGATCGATACACCCATGTGTATACATGACTTTGTTAAGCTGAACCTGTGTATACCTCATTTTCTTCCATTCTGAGAGCCTGAACTATGATCTGCACTTTGAGTGAGTTGCCATCAATGACAACACCTGTGCCATAGTGCCAAATTTGTGCCATAATGCCAACAATCTCCCCCTTTAGACTTGATGGCAACCCAAAGTCACTCAAATTCATTCTCCCCCTTTGACGTCAAGGGCAAAGGGTTATGCTCCCCCTGAGTCCATGCTGAAATCTCTGCTCTGCTCTGCTGTCCAAGCTCCCCCTGACTTGTAGGCAAGGTCTGCAAGAAGATGTTCTATAAAAGAAGCATGACTTTACACATTATAAAAGACCTTCCTATCACCAAAGATCCATACATACATCCATCTCCCAACCAAGTGGGGACATACCAGAAGTTTACATATGACAGATAAGTACATTACATTATTCATCCCAGGCATAGTGGGGAAACCAAAACAAGCCGTTACATGACCTTGATAAAAGAAATATAAGACATAGAGACAAAATATCTGCAGCAAGACTCTGACAGTTATCAACAACAAACATCAGCAGCATTTGTCAATCATTATTCATACTAGCACCCATGTTCTCCTTCTGCACCTGTTCCATCTGAAATCAGACCAACTATGAATTTGAACCAAGATAATTCCAACAATGCATTATTAGAAGAATATATGCTCCCCCTGAACCTGTGCTAGATGGTCTCTGTTAGATCCATATCAGACTCTTTTCATCCCGAGCCTAGCCCCACTGCTTTTCTTCAACATATACGTGACTGTACCTTAATAAACTGACGTATGTATGCGGATCCTCCTCATTCAACTCGCGTACAACCACCTTTCTATGAAACAAACAAGATTCAACAGCAGGATGCTGCATCAACTATCCCCAGCTTCTGTCTGAGGCATTCAAATGTCTCCCTGGGCAATGGTTTGGTGAGTATATCAGCAACTTGTTCCTTAGAGGGAACATACTCCAATTTAACCTTTTGTTCAAGCACTTGTTCTCGAAGAAAATGATACTTGATAGGTATGTGCTTAGTCTTTGAATGCATGATAGGATTCTTTGAAATGATGATTGCACTTGTATTATCACATAAAATGGAGATAGGTGGAGTACAAGTGATTTTCATGTCTTGCAATGTTTGCATCATCCAAAGGATTTGTGTGCAGCAAGATGCAGCAGCAACATATTTTGCTTCAGCTATAGATAATGCAATTGAACTCTATTTTTTGCTGAACCAAGATACTAATCTAGGACCCATGAAGAATGCACCTCCACTAGTGCTTTTTCTTTCATCCATGCTACTAGCCCAATCTGCATATATATATGCATGAAGTGTGAGATCTGTACCTTTGGGATACCATAACCCATAGTTTTGAGTTCCTTGAAGATACTTGAAAATTCTCTTGACTGCTTGAAGATGAGTTTCCTTTGGGTTTGTTTGAAATCTCCCAACTATTCCCACTGCATGCATAATGTCTGGTCGGGTACCCGTTAGATAGAGCAGACTACCAATCATGGATCTATAGGTTGGTTGGTGTACAAATGTCGCTTCATCATTTGTGATGAGGCTGCATCCTGTTACCATAGGGGTACATACTGGTTTTGAATCCTCCATCCCATATTTCTTCAAGATCTACTTGAGATACTTGGTTTGTGATAAAAAGAAATGTCGTCTTTGCTTTTTTGGACTTGTAAACTAGGAAAATATGTGAGTTCACCAAGCATGAACATTTCAAACTCCTTTTGCATCACCAAGGAAAAATTTTGACTCATGTCTTCTTCATTGCTACCAAAGATGATGTCATCAACATACACAACAAGTATTAGCAACTTTTCATTATCAACCTTTATATATAAATTGCTACCTGTGGAACCTTTTGTAAAACCTTGTTGATGGAGGTATTTATCCAAGTGATAATACCAAGCCCTTGGAGCCTGTTTAAGAGCATAGAGAGCCTTTTTGAGTCTGCATACAAGCTTTGGATCATTTCCAAGGATGAACCCATCTGGTTGCTCAATATACACTTCTTCATCCAAGTCTCCATTTAGAAAGGCAGACTTCACATCCATTTGAAATACTTTGAACTTCTGAAAGCTAGAAAGAGCAAGGAACATCCTTATGGCCTCTAGTCTGGCAACTGGTGCAAAAGTTTCTTCAAATTCTATGCCTTCCTATTGAGAATACCCTTTACAAACAAGTTTGGCCTTGTTCCTAATCACATCTCCATTTTCATTTAGATTATTTTTGAAAATCCATTTTGTTCCTATGACATTCTTATCTTTTGGTCTAGGAATCAAGTCCCAAGTGTTATTCTTTTCAGTCTGCTCAAGTTCTTCCTCCATGGCATTTACCCAGCATTCATCTTTGCATGCCTCTCTTACATTTTGTGGTTCCGTAGAGGAGAGTAATGCTAGATAACTTGAGGATTCTGAAACGGTTCTTCTTGTTTGTACACCTGCCTCCTTTTGCCCTAGAATTTGAGTTTCTGGATGATTCTTCTGAACGTACCTGGATGGAGTCTTTTCTTCTATACTTATCTATTCTTCTGGTGCCTCATGGGTTTCTTCTTCATCATGAATCTGATTTGATGTTGATGGATAGTCCTCATCATCTTCAAAATCTTCAGATTTTACCTGCCTAGGAGTGTTTCCTTCTTCATCAACCACTACATCAATACTTTCAACAATTTTTCCAAGTCTTTTATTGTAACACTTGTATGCTTTGTTGTGGGGAGAGTAATCGAGGAGAATGCCTTCATCTACTCTAGGTTCAAACTTGCCAATATTTTCATCAGTCTTCTTGATGTAGCATTTGCTTCCAAAAATTTTGAAGTATTTTACCATGGGAGTCTTACCATACCAAAGTTCATGAGGAGTTTGAGTGCTATTTACTCGGACGTTTGTCTTGTTGAGAATGGTAACTGTAGCAAATGTGGCTTCACCCTAGAAGGTTGTGGGAGTTCCAGGCTCATCAAGCATAGCACGAGCCATTTGTTGAACCGTTCTGTTCATCCTTTCCACTACTCCATTTTGTTGAGGAGTCCTTGCAGTAGAGAATTCCCTTCTTATTCCATGTTCTTCACAAAAATCGAAAAACTCATTTGAGGTAAATTCCCCTCCTTGATCAGACCTGAGGCATTTTATTCTGCGATCTGATTCATTTTCAACCAAGGCTTTGAATGATTTGAACTTTTCGAAAGCTTCATCTTTATGCTTCATAAGTCCTATCCAACACATCCTGGAAAAGTCGTCAATGAACAATATAAAGTATTCTTCTCCTCGAGGTGACCTTTTCCTAGATGGACCACATACATCAGTATGGACAAGTTCAAGTGGCCTGCTAGCTAATCCTTCCTTTTCTGGGAAATTAGTTCTGGTTTGCTTACCAGATTGACATGATTTGCATATTGTATTGTCTAGAATTCCGATGTCAGGTAGATCACGAACCGCTTGATATTTGCATGCTTTCCTTATCTGTGAGAAGCTTAGGTGCCCCAATATTCTGTGCCATAGCCAGTGTTCATCATTCTTTCTTAGATAGTATTATTGTTGTCCTCCCTTGAGTATATACAAATTATTTGCAGTTCTTATGCCTTTGATCATTGTTTCTCCTATATCAAGCTCACGAACAATGCATCCATTTGATCAAAATATTACTTCATTTCCTTGATCACACATTTGACTGACACTTAATAAATTATGCTTTAAGCCATCAACATACATAACATTTCCAGCCTTGACCTTTTCTTTCAAAAGAACATAACCTTTATCTTTTATGAATGCAGGTGTGTCATTTCTAAATGAGACCTTCTTTTCCTTTTCTAAGGCACTATAAGACTGAAGTTTATCTTTATCACCTGTCATATGTTTTGAGCATCCACTGTCGATGTACCATTGATTTTACTGTCCTTCCACATATAAGGCTATCCCACATCTTTCTGGTAGCGGTTCTTTCTTTCTCCATGTTTTGGGACTTAATGAAGCTTGCTCCTTTTGAGTTGTTTTTCGAAACCTACTCCTGCATTTAGAATCTTCATGACCGAAGTTGTTACAAATAGAACATTCTATTTCATTTTCAAGTGCAGAAAAGTTATTGTAGGTCCTTTTCATGATTCCAGTCATACTCCTTTGTTTTTGAGCTTATATAGTCATGAATGTCTTGTAGGAAACACATTCAGCTGCTTTATGACCAAAGTTATGACAAGAGAAACATTGGCCATTGAAGAAATTCCTGCGATCATCAAACCTTCCATTGTAATAGCCATTCATTCTTGAGGTAAAATGAGAATGATTTACCTGTGGTTGATTGTAACTTTTTTTCATCCTTAAAGTAGGTTACCTTCGATTTACTTGGTGATTTCCATTGGTTGATTGTAACTTTTGTTCATTCTTGAAGTAAATTGTCCCTGATTTACCTGGTGATCTCCATTGGGATTTTGCTGTCAATTGTCAACCTGTTCACTTTTACTTGCAGCCTCAAGATAACTTTTTGAGGTAGATGGCTTTTGTGCTTGAGATGTTTCTTTGGTGTACCCAAGACCTATCTTGATTAGAGGAGAACGTTGCACTTTGATAATCTCATCTAAAGTTTTAGATCCTTTAGTAATCTAAGATTAAGAGCTTTCATTTTCTCAATGTCCTTTCTAAGTTCCACAACTTCACATTCTAACTCTTCATTCTGTTTATCCATTTCAGCAAGTTGGGATGTCAAAGTATCTATAATCACATTTTTTTCTTCTAAGAAAATTTTGAGTTTAGAAATTTCTTCATAAAGACTTTCTTCATCTATAACATCCAAGAAATCATCATATTCAAAAGCCATTAAAAGTCTATAATCATTACCTTGTTCATCTTCATCACTATTTGAAAGTCCATCAATGTCTTCATGAGTGTAACAGCTCTTCTTACTTATATTCTACTTTCTGTTCCAGCTAACTGGTTCCTTACCTTTGTCAATCTTATCTTTATGAGGACACTTTGCAGCATAGTGACCGACTCTTCCACAAGCAAAACATTTGAATGGTAACTTACCTCTGAATCTTCCAGAGCCCCGTTGAAGGTTCTTGACAAAATTTGATTCTTCCTCTTCTTTCGACATATGTCCCGAGTCATTGTAATCTCCTTTTCCTGAGGATTTGAATGCGGCTTCTCTCTTGTCTGATGGTCCCCCTTTTCTCATTTCGTAAGCAGTTAGGATACCATGTAGCTATGACATGGTAAGGCTCTATAGATTTTGTTTTTCTTCTATGGCAGAAACTTTTGATTCAAACTTAGGAGACAAATATCTTAGAACGTTTTCAACCAAAACAACTTCTTTTATTTCTTCACCCAAATTTTTCATACAATTGACAATCTCATCTATAGGTAGGAAATAGTTAGCCACACTTTCATCATTGTACATTCTGAGATTTTCATATTGAATTCTGAGAGTTTGTAGTTTTTCTCATTTTACCTGTTCATCTCCTTCATAGCTCAGAACAATCTTGTCCCATATTTCTTTTGCAGTTTTGAGCTGCATAACCTTGACAAATTTTGATTGAGATAGGCTCCCTAATAGAGTATTGACAACCTTTGCATTTGTTTCATACTGCTTCTTACCAACCGTGTCTGTAGGAGTTGCTGACGGAAAAGTGTATCCTGTTTCCACAATATCCCAAACTTCTGTACCAAGAGATTGAAGATAGGCAGTGATTCTTACCTTCCAATAGACGAAGTTGCTTCCATAAAAAATCGGTGGCATGATTGATGCTTCTCTTTCGTAGTTGCTCATGATGATAGATCTTCCTTCAAGCGATCAAGCTTCTTCTGAAGGACTTGCTCTGATACCAATTTTTGAAAATAATACTGAGGGGGGGGGGGGGGTGAATCAGTATTATTAAGTCGAATCCTTTTTCAATTTATACAAAGATTTGTATACGCTACTTTAGTGAATGAAAACAGTGTGTATACACAACTCTGACTAATGAAACTAGTGTATAACTTTCAAGCTTATAATTTAATTTATTCTTCAGATGTAGATCATTAATCTGTGTCAGAACCATATAACAATAAGCAGGAATAGAAAAGTAGAGCAAACAATCACACAAAAGAACACAAGATATAAGGTGGAAACCCAATGCGGGTGAAAACCACCTGCTGCAATATGTCTCTATCTTCTTTCAATTAGAAACTTATTTTTACAATGATTATGTACTGGTGCAGTCTTATACCAGCACACAGGCTTCAACCTGTAGAAGGCTACAACCTTCTCTCATTCTCCAGCTTCTCCTGGAAGGGAGCTACAACCCCCTTAGCTCTTGTACTAGCTGAGGTACTAGTACGTAGGTGCTGACCTACAGAAGGCTTCAACCTTCTCTTTTCTTCCAGGGACCACGTTTCATAAATTTTTAGACTGGATCCATGAATATTAATCAAACATCAAGTATATTTGCGACAACCAATATCCTTTGTACAAATACTGAATCAACCAATAACTTGTCAAAATGCTCTAACCAGAAAATAGTACCAGTAACCAGACACCAATTCTAAACCCAGAATACTGCAGCAATAAACAGAAGTAGCTAAAACATATTTCAAGAGACATACGCTACTTCACCAATAAAAACCTGCATACATACGCAGATATACCAAAGCCAACTTGCGTATACGCAGTCTTCACTTTCTTAACCTGCGCGTATACACACTTCCGCTGTGTCGAACCTGCGTACAGATCTATAAAAGATAATTTATCATTTTACTTAATCAGACATCAGTTATACCCAGATTATTAGATTTATAGATCTAATCATGCGCCAAATATAATAGATCAAAATCACGCAATGATACTACTATTCAAGCCTTAAGATCTCGACCCATCAATAGATATTAATCATCGTGTAATGCTTAGGTTCCTCCTGGATTCAGATCCAGTTGTAACTCACCAGCCAATCACCAGTATTCCAGATCTTTCTCCTCTCAAGATATTCAACACATCAGTCAATACACTTGCCAAATGATCTCCTTCCCTTTTTATAGACTAGGCCTTACTCAAACCATGGTCCAAAACCATAGAGATCCAATACTAGGGACCCAATACTTGGGTTTAACACTCAGAATGCAACACCAAGGACCAAAACCATAGGTTCAAATATGTCGGAATAAATACCATGGACCAACCATAAGTTTTCCCACATGTACGTTCTTTTCTTTTCATGAAAGTGCGTGCATCCGTATACGCGCCTTCTAATCGGTACACTCACGTGTATACGTGACTTTGTTAAGATGAACCTGCGTATACCTCATTTTCTTCCATTCTGAGAGCCTGAACTGTGATCTGCCCTTTGAGTGAGTTGCCATCAAGGACAACACCTATGCCATAGCACCAAATCTATGCCATAATGCCAACAAATGGCCACAATGCAGTACACAAAGCTACTAGTCAACAAAATGCATGGAGGATCACTTTTTATTGATAAAGAATATCAAATTCATGTAGTGGACATTTAGAGGCTCACAAGTTTATCAGCGGCTGGAAACGCGGTATCAACTACATTCCAGACAACCTCAAAGCGAGCAAAGAAGATAGGAAATGATGAGTATAACCACAAGTATGATACACAGAGAGGAGGGAAGGGAGCATGCATAGAGTTGATCAACACCTTGAATATCAAATTTGCATGCTACATTATTACAGGAAAGATAATGTGTCCTTTTTCCAAGAATGAATACACACTCGATACAATTTCAGTTGCGGAGAAGGCGCACAACTGAATTGGTGTGCCTTCCTTCTCCATGAACTATTTGAAGCCTGTGAATATATCTACAAGTAGGTGACTCATTTTATTTATGGGTACCTTGTTTTTCCTCTGGCTATGTTGAAATGGTTCCCACTAGAGGGCTAGGATTTGGCTCCCATCATGGAGGACTAGCCTCTTTCCCTTAGGTAGATGCCTTGGCGAACCTTAGGGGACCCAAGTAGCAAGGAAATAAATGAGGTTTTCTTCATCAGCTGGTAGAGGAAAATGTTGGAAGTCATCAAGGCTATGGAAAGGGTTTTGAAGTCACTTCTTAATGTGTACTCATCAGAAAGTTGGTTTGGTATTAGTCATGGCCGCACTTGGATGGGGCCGCACTGTGTTCACCCCCACACATTCCATATGAGACCTGAAAATTTTATGTTGACTACTGAATCATTCCATATATCGGTCGGTTCATGACCAGGCATCGCAGGGGAGATTAGAGAAGGAAAGTGTTGGATACCTATAGTAATAGGTTTCATATTTCATGATTGGCAAGAGAAAAGCCAAATATGCTCTGCTTTGGTATCCCAAAGATCCCATATTTCCTAGAAAGCAAAGAGCTGGGTAAAGTGTTTCAAGTATTGAGGACCTTATTTCAATTTTTGTGGATGATTCAACAGTTTAATCTGGATCATGCCATGTTTCAATTTTGAGTTGTAGAATAGAGAAAAAGGTCTGTCCAAACAGCTTAATCTTGGCAGACAAGTAGTTCAGGTAGAGAAACAAAGGTTCCCAAAAGTTTAATCTGGGACCTTGGAAGACATAAGGGTAGAAGTAGATAGAGAGAAAAGAGGAAAAAGCCAAAGAAAAGAAAAGGCAATTGAGGGTTGCAAGTTCAAGTGCCCCTCCAAGAAGAAACAAAAAATGCTAGGCAAAATAGTTGGGTAGGCAGTTGTGGTTGCAGAAAGAATATGATCACCATTACACAAGTATCAATAGGTCTCTTGCCAAGGCAATTGATCTATCAGCAAACAAAGTGGTGAATTCCATGAAATTACAGCAAAGAGCATCACTAACTTCTTCTCTTTCCCTCTCTACTCCATCACTAACACCCCCTTTCTAAATTCCCCTCCTTCATTCATATTAACTCCTAATTCTACTATATAACATCCCTTATCTTACCCCCACCCCTAATAGTATTAACACTAAGGTGTATAAAACCCCAAATCTTATGTATATTCCCTCCCCTAGGCATAATAGCCGTGTATTTTTCAAAAAAGGGGACCAAATGGCAGCTGGCCACTTTGGTGAACCTATTCCACCCATTTCCCCTTTGCTGCAAGTCAATTTGCCTTCAAATCACCTCTGCATGGCTAAAACCCACTTTCCAAACCCATTTTGCCTATAAAACCTTTGCAAAGGTCAAATGCCCGCCTCTGGCACGTTTCCCAATCCTACCGCATTGTGGTTTAATCAAAACATTTGAAAAAACCCACATAAAACCCACAAATTTTGATTTTTCCGCCCATAATATCAAAGGCGCATGTTACCCCTCCGCCAGCCGTCGAATCAAGCCCACCAGATCCGACGGCCTACAGCAATATCGGAGCGCCTCCCTTGACCGCACGTTAACTTCCGGGGAAGTGACGTTGCGCCTTGTCACGCCTCCTCCACGCGTCGGGCGTTAAACCATCTCGGAGCCCGCTCTGACATCCTCCGCGCCGTACCTTAACCGCCCCGGGAGACTGCAACGGTTAAGGCCTTAACCGTGACCGTTGCACGTTAACCGCCACCTACCCGCCGCTAATTCACCGCCACGTCGCTGCCTGCCCGTACCCGCTTGTGTTATTGGCCCACCTCACTGCTGACTGGGCTGCCACCTCGCCTCACCTTTGACCAGTCGCCCACTGCCACGTCGCCCGATGACGTCAGCTGACGTCACCTCACCATGACCCACCAATGACGTCATGCTGACGTCAGCAGAAAAAAACGCCAAATGGTAAAATGACCCATATTTACCAAATTTTCCCGTGTTTTTACCATTTTTCACTGTGTTTTTTCACTGAACGCTCTGCTTGACCGTTTGAGCTCGAATTTTCGCCAACCAGTCGATTTGCCCGGGCGACCTCCTCAAAAAGCACCTGTGCACCTGTGTTTCAACCTCTGCTCGTCGAATTACAGGTATTTAGACCATTTCGCCCTCCATACGACCTTCATTAAGCTCAAAATTGCTCACAGGGATAATAGGACCATAAAGACTAGATTTACACCATTCATTCTCCTTCATTCATCCAGCATTGTCACTGTGAGGGCCAAGAAACACTGGCAGAGCTCTAAAAACCTGCAATTCCCATTAAACCTCTGTAATTCTGCGTTTTCCCGGCAGAATTGCTAATAGACATATTTCACCCTGTTAGAGAGTTCAGTCACACCACAGAGAGGTTCTATCACTAGAATCCAGTAGTATTTCAATTGCTACTGAGAGAATTCTCCTTCAACATTCAAAACCTCAAACTGTATCCATAGAAGATTGCCTCCAGACTGTGTTTTCACCATTCCACCTGTCTATTTGCAATTCTAGTAACTTGAACAGCTATGGAGACCCCTATTGCACTAAACATTAAGCCCATCAATGCACCTCACCAAGAACTAGCATGGAAAGCCCTGGGAGACATGGACTACCAAATGCTGGATTGGTTTCCCATGGGAACCAAGTATAATGTGCTAATGCTGAATGAACTAAGAGCCCAGCACCTCAGTGGAGCAGATATCTTGGGGATTTGGGAGTCAAATTTGCCCATATACAACCTTCCCCAAGTCAATCCAATGCCAGAGCTCATTTACAGCTGCCATGAATGCTATGACCCCAGCCAAAGGGCAGTCATAAGCCCCACAGGCCTAGTACTGTTCCAGATCACCCCAGAGAGCATAAACCAGATGCTGCACTTCAATACAGCCAAGAAATTGACCCCTCTGTCCATGCAAAATCTAATTAACACAGGGATCAAGCTGTCCAGTGACCAGATCATCAAGATTAACCAACTGTTTGTCACACCAAGCTCTGAAACAGTCAGAACCCCTCCTATTGGGTATCATTATCTGAATGAGTTGGGCAGAATGCTGGTGGACCTAATTAGCTATGTCCTAGGGTTCAGGGGGCTGGAAGATGTAGATGAAAGTATAATGGCAATGCTGTCCATGTTTGCCCCTGGTAAGCCTCCAGCTGTGCAGTATGATTATGCAACCTACATAGCAGAGAAAATCCATGATCAGTTCATGAATCTGAAAAGGGAGAGACTGTTCAGATACTCCTCATATATCTATCATTTATTCCTTTTCTATCAGCCAGCTACCTTCTCTGTTCCTTTGAGGCCACTCAATGCCCAAGGAAGCCCAAGATCAGTTGTTTTCTGGACCTCTGTGTTTCATTTTACCTCAGTATCACCCTATACATACTGTGAGTTCATTGATCTATTTGTTCATCCGGCCCTAACAGTTCTGCAAGGTACTCCTCCTCCTAGATTAACCGATGAAATGAGGAGGATTCTACATCTGAACAAATCCTACAATATTGGCAACTGGTACTTCTACCAGAACCACACAGTCATTAGGATATATGGCTGTGAAATGAACCCATTTAGGTTGCCAAGGTATGTCCCCATGAGGCTGTTTGCCTTGGAGTATTTCAGGCAGTTTGGGAACTCAGATTACCTTCATTTTCAGAGTAGAAACAAGAAGTCACAGCTGAAGGTAAGAAGCCAGCTAGGTTCCTTCCTGTATAACAAGAAAGAGGAAGGATGGAAAGAGGCACACAGCATGCTGGAAGGCCTCAGATTGCAGACCAGTTTTGAGTGGATTCCTTATGACCCCAATCATAGTATCTCCCTCAGGAGAATTAGATACAGACTGGGAAACTATGCACATAAAAGACAACCGGAAATAGAAAAGTATGCCAATGCACTAGATTGGGAAGAGGGTACACTAATAGAACAACTCACTGAGGTAGAATTGCTTGAGAAAGAAGCCAGGAATGTACAAAAGGAAACTGACTTGGAAACTTGTGCACAGGTGCCTCACTCCTACAGAAAGCAAAGTGGAACAGCTGCTGGATCTTCAGCAACACAGCAGCAAACCACTGAGAAGACATCCCAGGCAGTAAGCAAAGACAAAGGTAAACAGGTGGAACAGCCACCTGTATTGACAGAGGAACAAGTGGACACCTTGCTACAGCAGCAAGAGGAAATGGAACAGCAAGAACTGGGACAGCAACAAGAAAAAGCACAGTCCAGTGAACAGCCCTTGCAGCAGGAAAAAGGGACAGATCAACCTGGCAATACTGAGCAGCAGCCTCAAACAAATGTGCCTCCCAGGACAGACACCAATATTGACACATCAGTCCTCCAAACACCACAAAAGGAGGATGTGACAAGGAAAAGGGAGAGAGAGACCCCCCACACCTCATCTTTCATCAGGGGAGAGAAGAGACAAAGACTGAATGACTCCCAAGAGGAGGACATTGCAGTAAGGCAAGCCATGGGCATGGGCCCACCTAGTGGAGAACTTTCGGCCAGCTCATCCCAGCGAGGACATGACATGACAATGGGAGGAGAGGTCAGCTCCTCCAGTCAAACAAGAAAGGGACAGTCGAGTATAAAACAGCAATTCATTGACATAAAAAGGAGGAGTGATCCCATAAAGGTGCAGCTATATGATCACTTGCTAAACCTAGCTCCTAGCAACCAGCAGAGACTCATGTCTGCTTTCGATGTGAGCGAAGGCAAAATGATAATGAGCCACTTCATGCCTACATCTTTGCAGCCTCAGTCCACCTCAGACTATCTAAGAACCAACATGGAGGTTCTTGCCAAAGACATACACCCCATGGACAAGATTGAACTACATAAGCAGACTGGGGAAATGGTGTATGCCTCCCTGGCAGATGAGACATTGGAGAATTACAAATTAAAGAGCAGCCTGGACAACACAGCTTCTCAGCTGGAGTTAGAAAGAGCTTCATCACAGGCCAAGGACAATAGGATCAAGTCCTTGGAAGAGGTAATCATAGAGATAGGGCATGACCCTAAAGATGTCAAAGGCATCCAAGAGCTCCTGAAGATAAGGGATGCAGACATGGCAGCCCTAAGAAAGAAGATCAAACTCCCGGCCACCATCCATCCACAGACCGATGAAGTTGCCCAGCAAATGCAAGAGAAGGATGCTACAGATCTGCTGGTGTCCTTATACAAAGAGCTGGTTAGAACTCAGGACCAGCTAGGACAAACTGAAGCTGCAAAGGCAGCACTACAGGAAACACTGAAGCAAAGAGAAGAGGGCCAACCCTCCCAGCCTCCTCCTGTCATAATAAATCTTGAGGAAACCCCTCCCAAGATTACTCCTCCTCTTCAGCAAACAGAAACTACAGCACCATCCACAGCAGCAACAACTACAACATCAGAACAGGCTGCTAGCTTAGACATGCAAAAGCTGCAAGCTGAGATCCAAGCCATGGAATCTCAAATGAAAGAGCTGGATGAGCTTAAGAAAACCTTGGCTAAGGTAAATGAAAGGTTTGACAGGAGCAAACAGAATGAGGCAGCCAAGGACAGAGAGGTGAAAGCTCTTAAAAAGAGAATTGCTGAACTAGAGAAGGAGCTTGCACTAGAAAGGGTGACAGCTGATATGAAAGCAGTGTTGTGGAGCAACATTGGGAGGTCCATTGCCAAACAGTGGCAATATATTGAGACCATGGATGAGCAAATGGTGCTCATCACCAAAGCAAACAGAGAAATACAGAGAGCCAGGGCAAGCCTTGGACACATGCCAGAAGCTGCTACAAGGATAATCAACACCCTGAACTATAAGACTAGCTCTCAATTAGCTGTCATGGGAATCACTAACAGGACAGAAGCAATTGCTGTAGCAAAGAGAGTCATTACATTGAGAAACTTGATTGGAACATTGGAGAGGAGGACCCAGGATATGCAAACTGAAATCAATAGATTCCTGGAAAAATTCGTGACACTGCAGAACAGAGGCCTCCCCAGCATCCTAAGCAGTGTAGGAAGACTGCTCACCCTGGACAATTACAACAAGAGGATTGATGCCCATGCAGTGGCAGAGATTGCACAACCACCCAGCACTTCAGCAGAGCCAGGGCCAGCCACAGGGCAGAGTATGTATGACAGGGTGGAGAACCTGTTTTTCCTAATGAATGAAGTTGACCATCTGTTTGATACACCACCTAACTTCTTCAAATTTACAGAAGCAGATGAAACTCTGGGTGCAATCCTAGCACACCAACTGCCCACACAGGATGCCTGGAGAAATTTAACACAAACAGTTCTGTCAGGCCAGAATCAGTAGCGCTATTTCTACAGGCAAATAAGCATCATGCGCAGGCACAGTTTTGAGGAAAAATATCTACAGGGAAGAGGCAGAGGCTGAGCCAACTCAGCAGGACCATTGAGCTCACCACAAGCAACAGTCACAATCACAGGTGACAAGTCCAAGACACAGCGTACAAAGCATTAAAGACAGATTTTCCAGCATTTACTCAGAAAATCTTGACCGACTTAGCTGTCTCCAAAGGCTAAAATATCTTCTGACAGAGCATTAAAATGCCTGTACTCTGTAATCAATGCTGCATTAAATTTTGGCCATAATATCTTAAGTAGTTGGTAAGAAAGTAAAATCTGAGATAACTCAGGACTCAGATATTTTGTAAATGACCGCAAGTATATATTCACCCTTCACAGCAGTGAAAGGGGTTGTTGTTATTTTCTTTTGAAGAGCTCTAGCTCGTTGTAACATTTTCAGAGAATTAATACAAAGGAAGAATGGAATTTCCAAGGCTTGGTGTTCTTTGATGTATTGTGGTGAAAGATGAATGTTACAGGATTCCAGGGTGTTGCATAAAACAGCAAGTATTCTCAAATCTCTTTGTTATGTGTTTTTGAGTCTTTTGTTCTCTTTTGTTGTTCAAATGTTTTACACTTGATAGCAAGGTGAAAGGATAGTCCCAGGATTTAACCATGTTTACCCTGGACTCAAACTGAGCTATTATACATGTTTTCCTCAGATACAGTGACAGAATTGTAATTCTTAATTGCTGCAATTCAAAACTGTGTTTTTTACTGTGACAGTCATTCTCAGGGATTCAATTTTTGCCCCTAAGACCTCTGTTTTCTCTTCTTAAAGCTGTCTGTTGGGAACATATAGATAACAAGTGAAAATTCTTAAATGCTTTCACTGTTTGTGTTACCTGTTTCCAGTCTTTTAATCAAAAATCTGTTCTATTAAACACTCAAATGGCCCTGTAAGTCCCATCTTTCATCTCAAAGTTTCAAACACATATAGCCACAGACTCCATTGCCCAATGGTACTCAACCTCTCAGAAAACTACTTCACTAGAACCTAAAAGGAGTTTCATCAACCAAAACATAAACAAAAAACCAGTACATAATAGCTAGCCTAAAACCCTATCACAAACAGTTACAAATCATAAAGAGAGAGCCCTCTCTGATCACAGTTTGGCTAGAAACAGTGATCCAAAGATTGGTTAGTGGTTACCCCGGCCGTATTCCCTTGGGAGTCATAGGGAACAACCTGGGTGTTAACATAAATGGCGACTCCACTGGGGACTTAGAGTTTTTCAATTACTATCTATTTCCAAAAGCTACCATCAAGCCTGAAACTAGCCAAGAGGCCTTAGGACTGTTTCTGTAAACACAGGGACAGCTTTAGGGAAGAGCTAACTAGGGAAACTTCATCTTAGTTTTGACAAATATATAGTCATTCCAGAATTCTTACCCAGTCCTTGTACATACAAAACTTTCTGTATAAAGTTCTAAAAGAATACTTAGAAGCTGGCTCCCAAAAGAAACCCAAGGCACACTAGGGCAAACCCTGACCCTGATCAACCTATCATTGTTGATAATCCAAATATCATACCAAAGAACACAAGGAGACGGCAAAAGCAGGAGAAGCCTGCTGATTCAGATATAAGTTTAGACCAACCTATCCTCATTCCAACTCCTTGTAAAGTCCTTTTCCGTTCCACACCTAATTCCCCTAGTTCATCATCAACACCTCAAAGCCCTCCTCTCCCATCTTCACCATCTGCACATACCCTTTCAATCAGTTTCCCTCTTGTTACCCCTGTTATACCTGTGATACCAGCTGTCCCATTTGTTCCTATTAACCCTATAAATCCCATAAACATGGCTAACAGATATGCACCTCTGCAGATACCAGCCAATGCTCCAGCTCTACCCCAAGACTACCAAACTAGACTCTCATTTTTTGACTCCCAGGGCCCTTTGACAGCTACCCAGCATGCTAAGAAGATGCAAGATCACTTTGAGACCTTTGAAATAGATGATGACAGTGTTAGGATGAGAATTTTTGTCCAAAGCCTAACTGGGGATGTCAGAACTTGGTTTAGATCCTTAAATGCAAATTCCATTGCAACCTCTGAAGTTCTATACCAGGAATTTACCAACAGATGGGAGAAAAAGAGAGATCCACACCATATACTTGGTGAATATAACACTATTAGAAGAGGTCCCCAAGAAACGGTTTTGGAGTATTGTGCTAGGTTCAACAACATATACAATGCTATTCCCCAGAACTTAAGGCCCCCTCCTGATTTGGCCCTTTATAATTTCCCTGATGGTTTTGATTCTGATATGGCCTATCAGTTGAGAGAAAGAGACCCTCCAACCCTTGCAGAAGCCCAAAGAGTTGCAGTCACTGTAGAGGCCAACCTAATTGCCAAAAGAAACAGGGCAAAGCTGGAAAAGAAGGTTGGTTTCAAAGAAGAGCCCTCAGGCTTTGATCAGAAGTTGGATGCAATACTAAACAGCATGAAAAGACTAGGTGAGAGAGTGGAATCAGTAGAAAGAAAGTCATCATGGGAGGCACCACAAAACAATACTCCTAGAAACCCAAATTTTAGGAGAACACAGAACCCCAATATAGGAAAAACAGGTGCTGACCAAGATATCAGACCCCCTTTTCAAGAAAATTATGCAGAAACTTCCTCAGCTAATCAGCTCAATGAAGATCCTGAGATCAACTTAATAGGTCTGGATGGTAAAAGCCATGTTTTCCTAACACAAGAAGACCATGATGAGGATGAAAACAAAACATTCCAAACACAATCAGGAGAATCCTTTGACTTTAAACAAGGATATGATACTGCTGTCTATGAAGTCCATAAGCAGTACAAACTAAGAAGTCGGACTGTAAATGCAAATCAGCCTGAAAAGGTAAAGGAGAAACAACAATCTAAAGAAACCTCAGTCACTGAACCTAATGACAAAACAAACTTGCCTGCAAAGGAAGTAGTGGTTGAGGAGGTCACTGAATTACTGTCCACACCACAAGAGCCCACAGCAACCTCATCCTCTCACCCAAATCCGAACATTACCCCTCAAGACATGGGCATGAGGGGCAGGTTCCAAAATCAAGATGAAATCCAACAAGAAGATTCAATGAACAAGGAAAGGACTGCTATCCGTGACCCTAAAATTCAGGTGGATAAACCCTTTGACCTAGGAACAGAGATTGGCAAGTTAAAGATAGCAATTCCCCTTTCAGAGCTAGCCAAGCATGACATATATAAGCAACAGATCAAAAAATCCCTTCAGCTCACCAACAACAAAGATGATGTAAATGTGCTAGATGACACTCCAGAATTACTGTTTGGCCCAGAGGTAGATGGAAAAACAGTAGTCACAGGGGTTTTACCTTTTTATGTCAGCTTGCATGTTCATGATAAAATACTGCATAATGCAATGTTTGACTCAGGTGCATCTCACAACCTTATGCCAAAAGCAGTCATGGAAAGATTAAACTTGGATATAACAAGACCATACAAAGACCTGTTTTCTTTTGATTCTAGTCAAGTCAAATGCTTGGGCCTAATTAAGGATTTATGTGTGTCCCTGGTTCAATTTCCCAACAAAACCATTTTAATGGATGTTGTTGTTGCTGATATCCCACCCAAATATGGAATGCTCCTATCAAGATCATGGGGGGCCAAGCTCCAAGGCTCCCTGCAATTAGACATGTCATATGCAACCATCTCTGTCTTTGGACAACCCAAGAGACTTTATAGGGAAACACTCATGAAATATATGGTCAGCAGTGAAGAAAAGCCTCAAAATTTTCCAATATATGCTGTCCATTCGGACATAGACTCCTTCATCCTCTTTAATGACAGCACAAGCTCCTTAAGCAATGACATTAAGACCGAAACACCCATACAAGAACAAAACATTGGTCAAACAAGTGGCACCTGCTAAATTTCAATCAGCCCAACAGTACCCATTTACCCTCCTCTAGTTGTAAAAATTTGTCAAACAAATGATGAAATTATCCTAGGAGACAAGTGGGAAAAGAAACCTCAACTCATGCTCACATGGCCATCCCATGAAAAGAATTTAAGATCCCCTGACCAGCAAGATAGTCTGTGGGTCCTAGAGTTTGATGGCTCAGTTAACAAGTTAGGGGCAGGAGCTGGAGTATGGATACATAACAAAGAAAAAGCCTATGCACAAGGCCGGGCTTATAGATTGAACTTTAAATGCACTAACAATATGGCAGAATATGAAGCTCTGCTACTAGGCCTCAAGATTGCAAAATCATTACAAGCACATAGCCTCTCAATCATGGGGGACTCTGATCTAGTAATTCAACAAGTAAAAGGGGATTTTGTCACCAATGACAAAAGATTAAGGTCCTATAGGTCTGCTGTAATTGAAATATTAGAAACTTTCTCCGAGTTTGTTATCACAAAGATTCCAAGGGGCCACAATCTCCATGCTCACAGCTTGGCAACATTTGCCAGCACCTTCAAATTCCCACTACAACCCAACAATTGTTTCACAGCAGAGGTCAAATATAGGCCTTCTATTCCAAACAATGTCAAGGAGTGGCAAGTATTTGAGAATGATAGGCAAATAAACAACTTTTTAACCTTGCAACAAGAGTTTACAGGATTAAATATTGACCTTGAGACAACAAGTCAATCTCAAATTGTTGATGGAGCAAGTCAATCACAATTACAGTTTCAACAGTCTGCCCACCCAATGTCACCTAGGACAGCAAAACAACTACTCAGTCCAACCATTTTCAACAAAGAAAACATTCAGCAAATTCACCAAATTGACTGTGAAGAGCTGAGCAACGCCGAAGATGAAATCATACAACTCAAAGACAATCTTCTTCCAGCAGGCCTTACCCCACTCGAAGATATTTTTGACTCAAATGATGTCCCCAGGAAACCAAAGATGCAGCCATTAGATGCAACAATTGAAGAATGTAACATTGGTACCACTGACAAGCCTAAAATAATAAAGCTATCTGCTGCTTTGCCCCCTGACCAAAAACCAAAATATGTTGATCTCTTTAAAGAGTTCCAAGATGTCTTTGCCTGGGGTTATGAAGACTTGAAGTCTTATGATACCTCTGTTATCCAGCACACCATTCCCCTCAAGCCTAATCAAAAACCATTCAAACAGAAATTGAGAAGAATCAATCCTGTGCTTCTTCCTTCCATTGAAAAGGAATTACAAAAAATGTTCAAAGCTGGGATCATAGCACCAATCAGGTTTTCTGAGTGGATTTCGAATTTGGTCCCTACAAGAAAGAAAACTGGTGAGATTAGACTTTGTGTAGACCTAAGGAATTTGAACCTAGTGTCACTCAAAGACAACTACCCCTTACCCAAAATGGACCACATCCTTCAGAGAGTAGTAGGAGCCTCAAGAATATCATTGTTGGATGGCTTCTCAGGTTTCAATCAAATCCTGGTACACCCTGATGATCAAGACAAGACTGCATTTACTACCCCATGGGGTACTTTCAAGTATGTGAAGATGCCCTTTGGATTGAAAAATGCAGGGGCAACATTTCAGAGAGCAATGGACATTGCTTTTGCAAAGGAAATTCATGATTTCTTGGTCATTTACTTAGATGATCTTACACCCTTTTCAAAATCTGACCAAGAACACTTGAAACATCTGAGGCAAATCTTTATAACATGCAGGAAATATGGTATTTCCTTAAACCCCAAGAAGTCTTTATTTGGCTTAGAAGAAGGGAAACTTCTAGGACACATCATTTCGAAAGATGGCATAAGAATTGATCCAGATAGGATACAAGCTATCCTACAAATGCCTCACCCAAGGAATGTCAAGGAGCTGCAAGGATTCTTGGGAAAAATCAATTTTTTGAGAAGGTTTATCCCAAATTTAGCAGAGTTAATCAGATTACTAAACAATATGCTAAAGAAAGATTCAAAGGTCAAATGGACTGTTGAAGCAAAACAAGCTTTTGAAAGTATAAAATTGGCCTTGACTCAAACCCCAGTGTTAACTAACCCTCAGTTTGACAGAGACTTCATCATTTTCTCCTTTGCCTCCCAACACACTATTGCTGCTGTTTTATTACAGAAAGATGACCAAGGGAATGAAAAGCCCATTGCTTTTTTCAGCAGAGCTCTTAGAGATGCCCCCCTAAAGTACCAAATAATGGAGCAACAAGCCTATGCCTTGATCAAAGCCATCAAAGACTTTAGGATTTACATCCTTTACTCCCATGTTGTAGCTTATGTACCAAGTCCTATTGTCAAAGACATTCTCACACAAGAAAACTTAGAGGGAAGGAGAGGAAAATGGATTGCAAACATACTTGAATTTGACATTGAAATAAAGCCTACAAAGTTGATAAAAGGGCAAGGTTTGGCCAAGTTAATGACAGAAGCAAATTTCCAAGCCTTAGATATCAACCAACTGGACAGTGAAACAGAGCTGGCGACTCCAAAGATCAATGTAGCCTTTGAACAATCTCCATGGTACTCTGATATCTGTTATGTGTTACAAAACCTGTGTGCTCCCCCAGGACTGTCCAGAACTAAGTCTAGGTTCCTAAAAATGAAAACATCCAAATTTTGTGTCATAGATGAGAATCTACTCTGGAAAAACCATGAAGGTATTTTGCTGCACTGTCTTCTTGAGAGTGAAACTGACAATATTATGCAAGAATTCCATGCTGGAGACTGTGGTGGACATCTGTACTGGAAGTCCACTGTGGACAAGATATTAAGGGCTGGTTATTACTGGCCCACTATGTTCTCAGATATGAAGAAATTCACAACATCATGCCACAAGTGCCAACTGTTTGAAGGCAAAAGACAGTTGCTGCCACTTCCTTTGAGGCCCATTGCAACAGAGAGACCTTTTCAACAATGGGGCTTGGATTTCATTGGAGAAATTCACCCCTCATCTTCAGGACAACACAGATGGATTCTAACAGCAACAGACTACTTCACCAAGTGGATTGAAGCTGCCCCATGCAGACAAGCAAACGATTCAGTAATCATTCAATTTTTGGAGAACAATATACTGGCTAGATTTGGCTGTCCAGACAAGATAATAACAGACAATGCTGCTGCCTTCAGATCCAAGAAGATGGTAAACTTTTGCCATAAATTTCACATTACTTTGGGCCATTCTACAGCTTACTATCCTCAAGGAAATGGTCTTGCTGAATCATCAAACAAAAGCCTGATAAACATCATAAAGAAAGTGCTGGAAGAGAACAAAAAGAACTGGCATAAGAAACTAGTAAATGCTTTATGGGCAGACATATTAACCACCAAAAGATCAATTGGGACCAGCCCATATGAGTTAGTCTATGGATTAGAGGCCAGATTTCCTTCATCACTAGGAGTGCCAGTTATGAAACTTCTACAAGAAAGCCAAGCAGAGCCAAATGACATGCAAAGAAGGATTAACCAGATAATTTGTCTACAGCAGACCAGAGAACAAGTTTTCAGCAGAGTGCAGACACTACAAGAGAAACTGAAAAAGGCCTTTGACAGAAGAACTAAAGCTGAAGATTTCAATGTGGGGGACAAAGTTTTAAAGTGGGATGCAAGAAGAGAAGAGAAAGGAAAACATGGGAAGTTTGATTCTTTATGGAAAGGACCATTTGCTGTCCAAGCAGTACAAGGTAATAACACCTACTTCCTAAAAAGCTTGACTATAACTGAACTGGATGAAGGTCCTGTCAATGGCAGGATGCTGAAGCACTATTTTGACTGTTTACTATGATAGAAATTCAGAGGTTCATTGTATATATGCAATTGTACATATTCTCTTTTGATTTAAATTGTATAAAGAGGTTTTTCCAAATGCTGCACCTAGCAGCAACAGGCAGATAGAATCAGAAGTCCTCCAAGAAAGAAGCACACTATTTTGACAAATTATATGCAGCAGATTTTAAAGACAAAGATGGGCAGTCAAGCAACAAGGCAATCTGACCTGCTGTTCTTGGTCTTTCAAAAGAAAAACCATCCCCATGTGGAGCCACTGTTGGATACCTATAGTAATAGGTTTCATATTTCATGATTGGCAAGAGAAAAGCCAAATATGCTCTGCTTTGGTATCCCAAAGATCCCATATTTCCTAGAAAGCAAAGAGCTGGGTAAAGTGTTTCAAGTATTGAGGACCTTATTTCAATTTTTGTGGATGATTCAACAGTTTAATCTGGATCATGCCATGTTTCAATTTTGAGTTGTAGAATAGAGAAAAAGGTCTGTCCAAACAGCTTAATCTTGGCAGACAAGTAGTTCAGGTAGAGAAACAAAGGTTCCCAAAAGTTTAATCTGGGACCTTGGAAGACATAAGGGTAGAAGTAGATAGAGAGAAAAGAGGAAAAAGCCAAAGAAAAGAAAAGGCAATTGAGGGTTGCAAGTTCAAGTGCCCCTCCAAGAAGAAACAAAAAATGCTAGGCAAAATAGTTGGGTAGGCAGTTGTGGTTGCAGAAAGAATATGATCACCATTACACAAGTATCAATAGGTCTCTTGCCAAGGCAATTGATCTATCAGCAAACAAAGTGGTGAATTCCATGAAATTACAGCAAAGAGCATCACTAACTTCTTCTCTTTCCCTCTCTACTCCATCACTAACACCCCCTTTCTAAATTCCCCTCCTTCATTCATATTAACTCCTAATTCTACTATATAACATCCCTTATCTTACCCCCACCCCTAATAGTATTAACACTAAGGTGTATAAAACCCCAAATCTTATGTATATTCCCTCCCCTAGGCATAATAGCCGTGTATTTTTCAAAAAAGGGGACCAAATGGCATCTGGCCACTTTGGTGAACCTATTCCACCCATTTCCCCTTTGCTGCAAGTCAATTTGCCTTCAAATCACCTCTGCATGGCTAAAACCCACTTTCCAAACCCATTTTGCCTATAAAACCTTTGCAAAGGTCAAATGCCCGCCTCTGGCACGTTTCCCAATCCTACCACATTGTGGTTTAATCAAAACATTTGAAAAAACCCACATAAAACCCACAAATTTTGATTTTTCCGCCCATAATATCAAAGGCGCATGTTACCCCTCCGCCAGCCGTCGGATCAAGCCCACCAGATCCGACGGCCTACAGCAATATCGGAGTGCCTCCCTTGACCGCACGTTAACTTCCGGGGAAGTGACGTTGCGCCTTGTCACGCCTCCTCCACGCGTCGGGCGTTAAACCATCTCGGAGCCCGCTCTGACATCCTCCGCGCCGTACCTTAACCGCCCCGGGAGACTGCAACGGTTAAGGCCTTAACCGTGACCGTTGCACGTTAACCGCCACCTACCCGCCGCTAATTCACCGCCACGTCGCTGCCTGCCCGTACCCGCTTGTGTTATTGGCCCACCTCACTGCTGACTGGGCTGCCACCTCGCCTCACCTTTGACCAGTCGCCCACTGCCACGTCGCCCGATGACGTCAGCTGACGTCACCTCACCATGACCCACCAATGACGTCATGCTGACGTCAGCAGAAAAAAGCGCCAAATGGTAAAATGACCCATATTTACCAAATTTTCCCGTGTTTTTACCATTTTTCACTGTGTTTTTTCACTGAACGCTCTGCTTGACCGTTTGAGCTCGAATTTTCGCCAACCAGTCGATTTGCCCGGGTGACCTCCTCAAAAAGCACCTGTGCACCTGTGTTTCAACCTCTGCTCGTCGAATTACAGGTATTTAGACCATTTCGCCCTCCATACGACCTTCATTAAGCTCAAAATTGCTCACAGGGATAATAGGACCATAAAGACTAGATTTACACCGTTCATTCTCCTTCATTCATCCAGCATTGTCACTGTGAGGGCCAAGAAACACTGGCAGAGCTCTAAAAACCTGCAATTCCCATTAAACCTCTGTAATTCTGCGTTTTCCTGGCAGAATTGCTAATAGACATATTTCACCCTGTTAGAGAGTTCAGTCACACCACAGAGAGGTTCTATCACTAGAATCCAGTAGTATTTCAATTGCTACTGAGAGAATTCTCCTTCAACATTCAAAACCTCAAACTGTATCCATAGAAGATTGCCTCCAGACTGTGTTTTCACCATTCCACCTGTCTATTTGCAATTCTAGTAACTTGAACAGCTATGGAGACCCCTATTGCACTAAACATTAAGCCCATCAATGCACCTCACCAAGAACTAGCATGGAAAGCCCTGGGAGACATGGACTACCAAATGCTGGATTGGTTTCCCATGGGAACCAAGTATAATGTGCTAATGCTGAATGAACTAAGAGCCCAGCACCTCAGTGGAGCAGATATCTTGGGGATTTGGGAGTCAAATTTGCCCATATACAACCTTCCCCAAGTCAATCCAATGCCAGAGCTCATTTACAGCTGCCAGGAATGCTATGACCCCAGCCAAAGGGAAGTCATAAGCCCCACAGGCCTAGTACTGTTCCAGATCACCCCAGAGAGCATAAACCAGATGCTGCACTTCAATACAGCCAAGAAATTGACCCCTCTGTCCATGCAAAATCTAATTAACACAGGGATCAAGCTGTCCAGTGACCAGATCATCAAGATTAACCAACTGTTTGTCACACCAAGCTCTGAAACAGTCAGAACCCCTCCTATTGGGTATCATTATCTGAATGAGTTGGGCAGAATGCTGGTGGACCTAATTAGCTATGTCCTAGGGTTCAGGGGGCTGGAAGATGTAGATGAAAGTATAATGGCAATGCTGTCCATGTTTGCCCCTGGTAAGCCTCCAGCTGTGCAGCATGATTATGCAACCTACATAGCAGAGAAAATCCATGATCAGTTCATGAATCTGAAAAGGGAGAGACTGTTCAGATACTCCTCATATATCTATCATTTATTCCTTTTCTATCAGCCAGCTACCTTCTCTGTTCCTTTGAGGCCACTCAATGCCCAAGGAAGCCCAAGATCAGTTGTTTTCTGGACCTCTGTGTTTCATTTTACCTCAGTATCACCCTATACATACTGTGAGTTCATTGATCTATTTGTTCATCCGGCCCTAACAGTTCTGCAAGGTACTCCTCCTCCTAGATTAACCGATGAAATGAGGAGGATTCTACATCTGAACAAATCCTACAATATTGGCAACTGGTACTTCTACCAGAACCACACAGTCATTAGGATATATGGCTGTGAAATGAACCCATTTAGGTTGCCAAGGTATGTCCCCATGAGGCTGTTTGCCTTGGAGTATTTCAGGCAGTTTGGGAACTCAGACTACCTTCATTTTCAGAGTAGAAACAAGAAGTCACAGCTGAAGGTAAGAAGCCAGCTAGGTTCCTTCCTGTATAACAAGAAAGAGGAAGGATGGAAAGAGGCACACAGCATGCTGGAAGGCCTCAGATTGCAGACCAGTTTTGAGTGGATTCCTTATGACCCCAATCATAGTATCTCCCTCAGGAGAATTAGATACAAACTGGGCAACTATGCACATAAAAGACAACCGGAAATAGAAAAGTATGCCAATGCACTAGATTGGGAAGAGGGTACACTAATAGAACAACTCACTGAGGTAGAATTGCTTGAGAAAGAAGCCAGGAATGTACAAAAGGAAACTGACTTGGAAACTTGTGCACAGGTGCCTCACTCCTACAGAAAGCAAAGTGGAACAGCTGCTGGATCTTCAGCAGCACAGCAGCAAACCACTGAGAAGACATCCCAGGCAGCAAGCAAAGACAAAGGTAAACAGGTGGAACAGCCACCTGTATTGACAGAGGAACAAGTGGACACCTTGCTACAGCAGCAAGAGGAAATGGAACAGCAAGAACTGGGACAGCAACAAGAAAAAGCACAGTCCAGTGAACAGCCCTTGCAGCAGGAAAAAGGGACAGATCAACCTGGCAATACTGAGCAGCAGCCTCAAACAAATGTGCCTCCCAGGACAGACACCAATATTGACACATCAGTCCTCCAAACACCACAAAAGGAGGATGTGACAAGGAAAAGGGAGAGAGAGACCCCCCACACCTCATCTTTCATCAGGGGAGAGAAGAGACAAAGACTGAATGACTCCCAAGAGGAGGACATTGCAGTAAGGCAAGCCATGGGCATGGGCCCACCTAGTGGAGAAATTTCGGCCAGCTCATCCCAGCGAGGACATGACATGACAATGGGAGGAGAGGTCAGCTCCTCCAGTCAAACAAGAAAGGGACAGTCGAGTATAAAACAGCAATTCATTGACATAAAAAGGAGGAGTGATCCCATAAAGGTGCAGCTATATGATCACTTGCTAAACCTAGCTCCTAGCAACCAGCAGAGACTCATGTCTGCTTTCGATGTGAGCGAAGGCAAAATGATAATGAGCCACTTCATGCCTACATCTTTGCAGCCTCAGTCCACCTCAGACTATCTAAGAACCAACATGGAGGTTCTTGCCAAAGACATACACCCCATGGACAAGATTGAACTACATAAGCAGACTGGGGAAATGGTGTATGCCTCCCTGGCAGATGAGACATTGGAGAATTACAAATTAAAGAGCAGCCTGGACAACACAGCTTCTCAGCTGGAGTTAGAAAGAGCTTCATCACAGGCCAAGGACAATAGGATCAAGTCCTTGGAAGAGGTAATCATAGAGATAGGGCATGACCCTAAAGATGTCAAAGGCATCCAAGAGCTCCTGAAGATAAGGGATGCAGACATGGCAGCCCTAAGAAAGAAGATCAAACTCCCGGCCACCATCCATCCACAGACCGATGAAGTTGCCCATCAAAGGCAAGAGAAGGATGCTACAGATCTGCTGGTGTCCTTATACAAAGAGCTGGTTAGAACTCAGGACCAGCTAGGACAAACTGAAGCTGCAAAGGCAGCACTACAGGAAACATTGAAGCAAAGAGAAGAGGGCCAACCCTCCCAGCCTCCTCCTGTCATAATAAATCTTGAGGAAACCCCTCCCGAGATTACTCCTCCTCTTCAGCAAACAGAAACTACAGCACCATCCACAGCAGCAACAACTACAACATCAGAACAGGCTGCTAGCTTAGATATGCAAAAGCTGCAAGCTGAGATCCAAGCCATGGAATCTCAAATGAAAGAGCTGGATGAGCTTAAGAAAACCTTGGCTAAGGTAAATGAAAGGTTTGACAGGAGCAAACAGAATGAGGCAGCCAAGGACAGAGACGTGAAAGCTCTTAAAAAGAGAATTGCTGAACTAGAGAAGGAGCTTGCACTAGAAAGGGTGACAGCTGATATGAAAGCAGTGTTGTGGAGCAACATTGGGAGGTCCATTGCCAAACAGTGGCAATATATTGAGACCATGGATGAGCAAATGGTGCTCATCACCAAAGCAAACAGAGAAATACAGAGAGCCAGGGCAAGCCTTGGACACATGCCAGAAGCTGCTACAAGGATAATCAACACCCTGAACTATAAGACTAGCTCTCAATTAGCTGTCATGGGAATCACTAACAGGACAGAAGCAATTGCTGTAGCAAAGAGAGTCATTACATTGAGAAACTTGATTGGAACATTGGAGAGGAGGACCCAGGATATGCAAACTGAAATCAATAGATTCCTGGAAAAATTCGTGACACTGCAGAACAGAGGCCTCCCCAGCATCCTAAGCAGTGTAGGAAGACTGCTCACCCTGGACAATTACAACAAGAGGATTGATGCCCATGCAGTGGCAGAGATTGCACAGCCACCCAGCACTTCAGCAGAGCCAGGGCCAGCCACAGGGCAGAGTATGTATGACAGGGTGGAGAACCTGTTTTTCCTAATGAATGAAGTTGACCATCTGTTTGATACACCACCTAACTTCTTCAAATTTACAGAAGCAGATGAAACTCTGGGTGCAATCCTAGCACACCAACTGCCCACACAGGAAGCCTGGAGAAATTTAACACAAACAGTTCTGTCAGGCCAGAATCAGTAGCGCTATTTCTACAGGCAAATAAGCATCATGCGCAGGCACAGTTTTAAGGAAAAATATCTACAGGGAAGAGGCAGAGGCTGAGCCAACTCAGCAGGACCATTGAGCTCACCACAAGCAACAGTCACAATCACAGGTGACAAGTCCAAGACACAGCGTACAAAGCATTAAAGACAGATTTTCCAGCATTTACTCAGAAAATCTTGACCGACTTAGCTGTCTCCAAAGGCTAAAATATCTTCTGACAGAGCATTAAAATGCCTGTACTCTGTAATCAATGCTGCATTAAATTTTGGCCATAATATCTTAAGTAGTTGGTAAGAAAGTAAAATCTGAGATAACTCAGGACTCAGATATTTTGTAAATGACCGCAAGTATATATTCACCCTTCACAGCAGTGAAAGGGGTTGTTGTTATTTTCTTTTGAAGAGCTCTAGCTCGTTGTAACATTTTCAGAGAATTAATACAAAGGAAGAATGGAATTTCCAAGGCTTGGTGTTCTTTGATGTATTGTGGTGAAAGATGAATGTTACAGGATTCCAGGGTGTTGCATAAAACAGCAAGTATTCTCAAATCTCTTTGTTATGTGTTTTTGAGTCTTTTGTTCTCTTTTGTTGTTCAAATGTTTTACACTTGATAGCAAGGTGAAAGGATAGTCCCAGGATTTAACCATGTTTACCCTGGACTCAAACTGAGCTATTATACATGTTTTCCTCAGATACAGTGACAGAATTGTAATTCTTAATTGCTGCAATTCAAAACTGTGTTTTTTACTGTGACAGTCATTCTCAGGGATTAAATTTTTGCCCCTAAGACCTCTGTTTTCTCTTCTTAAAGCTGTCTGTTGGGAACATATAGATAACAAGTGAAAATTCTTAAATGCTTTCACTGTTTGTGTTACCTGTTTCCAGTCTTTTAATAAAAAATCTGTTCTATTAAACACTCAAATGGCCCTGTAAGTCCCATCTTTCATCTCAAAGTTTCAAACACATATAGCCACAGAATCCATTGCCCAATGGTACTCAACCTCTCAGAAAACTACTTCACTAGAACCTAAAGGAGTTTCATCAACCAAAACATAAACAAAAAACCAGTACAAAATAGCTAGCCTAAAACCCTATCACAAACAGTTACAAATCATAAAGAGAGAGCCCTCTCTGATCACAGTTTGGCTAGAAACAGTGATCCAAAGATTGGTTAGTGGTTACCCCGGCCGTATTCCCTTGGGAGTCATAGGGAACAACCTGGGTGTTAACAGAAAGAACATCTATTTATTCAAAGGGATGGTACCCCAACCACTAGTGGGAGAAATAGTTGTGGATTCAATAAAGTGTTTGGTCGAGGAGGAGATGCAACCAGTCATCAAACAACTTAAGAAACAAATGAGCTCCCTGAAGGAAATCATCACCAACATCGGAGTCTCAATGGGTATATTTCTCACCTTTGCTAAATTTCAAGATTTAAGACATCAGGATCCAATGATTACTACTCCTCTAGTTGCTATAGTACTGGTAGTAGGACCCAATTCCAAGTCCAAGCTTATCATCCCAAAACCCCATAGTTCAAAAGCTACAAAGGCTCCTGTTGGGGCCAAAAAGCATTAGTCGACCCCTATTAGTCACATTAAAGATGTCACACTTGAAGAACCCCAATCCCATACTGCATCTCCCATTATTGAAGAAATTCCACCTTCCACCTAAGTTGTTTTATCTAATTCATGTCACCCATCATCGCATGCAAAATCCACATCTACCACCATTTCAAACAATATACCCTCTACAACACTGTTGGGAAGGGAGATGGAGAGGGATGTTGACTCTGTTGTCCAGTCCATCACGGCAATCTTTAGCGCAAAAGTCATCCCACTTCCATGATGTCTTTATTATTGGAGTTGGGTTCACTAATGGGCACTGGACCAATCATTAACCAAAAAAATCACAACCACTATCAACCCAGTATTTTTACCACTTCATATGTTTCCCTCAATTCCAACCCTCCCTTTTTCCATCCACACCACTCCACCATCAGTCGAACCTTTACAGTAGGCTACCTCTCCCGATGGACACTCAAAAAAGTTTATTTCTAATGGAATCCCTTGCCAATTTGGTTTCCAAAACCCTCTAACATAAACCAAGATGATCTCCAGGGCTAGTTTTCAGCCCAATTATTTAATTTTATTCAACTAGCTGCACGACAAGTTGAGGCATTGCATAATTATTTATTTGTCGAGCATGAACAAAAACAACAACAAATAGTTGCACACATAGTAGAACATGATCAACTCCACTAAGAAAAGAAACAAATTCAAGGGCAGCTAGAGCAGATCAACAAAAAAATCCAGGTACTATGGCCTTCAATTTCTAATGTTGTGCCCAATGCCCTAGAATACTTTTCATTTTGCACATTGGTCGAATGTTGCAACTCTAATGCCCTCCTCCCACATATACCCAAGTAACTGGCCAACTAGGGTACACATATGACGAGAGGCTACTATGATGGGATTCAACCTCCTAGGTGACCTTAAGGAAGTGGAAATGACAGAAACACATGATACAGACCTTCCACATCAACAACAGGACTCTGAGAAACCATTCATATCTGGAAATCGATGTGCATTCGTATTGGGGGATATATATTGAGGAAAAAATGACATAATATATTGGGGGATATATAAGGGATAAAGGGTTTTTATATTGGAAGGTATAAAAAATGGAGCTCAAATTTAATGAAAAAATATAAAGGGGTATAAAAAATGCTATTGAAAAAGTGGATACCTACAATATCTATTGAAAGTATGGGTTTTGTAAATTGGAAGGTGTATTGGGTCCATATTGGTAGGGAGTTAAATAATGTGATTTTTAGATGTATTTTCCAATATGTAGTCAAATTAAGGGTATTGTTTAATATTCCATGAATCCATGTGATATGTCAAAGATTTACTGAGTGAAGCCCCTGTGATCACACCATGGCTATCCAGAAAATGAAAGGCTAGTCTAAAAACGTTGTCACACCTGGCCAAACCCATGCCATAACAGTAAAGAACCACATGCAATACCATGCATGCCAAATCTAGCAAGGAAAACACACATGCAAATTGATACCTACAAAGAATCTTATTGTAGTTGCTTGATCATGCACTTCCTTTCTTGCTCCTTCCTTCCTCTTTAGTTTTTTACCTTTCTTGATCCAATGCCAAAGTGCTCCAAGAAAACTCTAATTGACCAAGAGTGGGAGAGAGAGAGAGAGAGAGGGAATAATGAGAGAGCTCCAAAACTGAACTGACAGAAGTCTGAGTAAAAAGCTTGCCAACTAATCCTTAGAAGAATTTTTATCAATGGGGCCTCTATTTTCTTCATTTTCCATTATTTTCCTTCATTTTCATCCTCACATGCAACTTGTGACATTTCACATTTCTTTTCTCCTAATTTCCTTTATTTTCTTAAATAAATTTGCCAAAATTTCCATTTTTCCTTTCCAAAGCCTTTGCAATTGCCTTTGCCAATTTCCTTTAGCCATAATAACTGAAATAAACACCCACTAGGATGTTTTTTCCTATTATTTATCTTGGAATACATGTCCCATGAACGTGGCCTTATATTTTTATATTTACATGCATTTTTAGCCAGGGTTGTTAGAGAACCCTTCCCCTTAGGGGACACTATTCTTGGTGTTCAACCACACCTATACCTCAACAAAAGTGATAAAAATAAAACATACTTCCCATGGAGATTTATAACATAGCTCGATGTAGTATTTACAATGACGATCTACTAAAACATGACAAACATAATGTTTATTGGAAGTTTATAACACAACTCATTATGATATTTACAATAATAACCACATACACACACATACACATTTGCTCAACCAACAAATAAAAGGATATGATGCCTGCATCTGCAATAAGGCAATCTAGAGGCTCACACCTCCAACCTTAGAAGTAATACCAAGATTCACCTCCTTCCCAGGAATTCCTTAATCCACTGCAAGGTCAAATCGACATCCAATGTCTAGTGCTATAATCTTGCGCCACTTTTCCTCTCACTGCATAGTTACATGTGGGACGGGGTCCCCTAGGGTCAAATTTTGTAAAGTTTTGTTAAATATCATAAATTCTTTGCATTTTGAGGAGTGGAGCGCGAGTAGCACAAGTTGATAGGAATCAAAGGGGATTTTAGAAGGTCAAATCCCCTTAGTTTGTTAAGAATCAAGTTATTTTGTGACCTGCCCATGGTTTGTAGAGCATGGTATTGTAATGAAAAATGATATAAAAAGGATTCATATAAGAGTTATAGAAATATCTAAGTAAGAGAATAGAAGTGTAGGATTTTGGTTTGTCTTGTCTGTTATGTACTTAGGCGAAGGGGAAGGCTCTTGCAGTTCTATGCGCAGAGACATTGGTAAGTCCGTAGCTGAGTGTGTGGGCCCCTATAGCTATGTGTGAGTTTTTCAAAGGACCAAGAAGTAAGTATCTGAAGTATCTAAAAACTTGGATTAAAATTATATTGTGTGAGAAACATGTTATGCCTTTAAATTAATGTTTAGATGAAACTTGACGAGAGCTACGAGAAGTGGGAGACTGTTTAGAGGAGATCTAGATTCAAGTGTTGAGTATAGTCCTCTGTTGGGAGCATCTGATAGCAATGAAGAAACTAATATCCTAAAGATGCCCCAAGGTGCACCACAGACAATAGATCAGTGTATCGTGGGAGTACCCCATCCATCCACTCCACCTCTGCTATCACCTCCACCTTCACCTCCGCTATTAGGTATGGAGAACACTATGAAGACAACTATCTTCAAATCTCTGGGGACAAAAGACACTGATCAATTCTGGATTGTAGCAGATGATGTGTGGAAGTCATAGCAGATAATGGATGATGATTTAAGGAAAGAACAATTGGTCACAACATTGTAAGGCAGGGCATTGAGTTGGTATATTAACTACATTACAACACATCCAAATGCTTCATTGAAAGACACCAAATATCTGCTAGATAATGAATTTAGAAAGCCTAATTCTCAAGCCCAGTCTGTGACTGAGGTAGAAGAAATTAAGCAGAAGGTAAATGAATTCGCATGAAATTTTGATCAAAGACTGAAATGTTTGCTTCAATAGGTTAATCTACAAATCTTGGATGAGAGACATAAGGATTGGTATATTTCTTCGTTGTTACCTCATTTGAGATTTCCATTCTCATAGCAGAAAGTTAGATTGTAGGCTGAAGCATTGGAAATTTCTATGAAGTTGGAGGCTTTGTTTATTTAGGATATCAATCTAGGAGTGCAACAAATTCAGTCATAGTTGGCTAGCCTGCATATGGAGTTGCAGGATCTCAGAAAGGGAAAATAGGTCCAAAATGCGACCCACATGGAAGTATGGTTCTTAAAGTGCAAAGGCCATGACCACGACAAGGATCATTCTTGGTGTATTATCTAATTAGGGGAGGCCCTAACCCCCTGAAGCCAGAAAATACCGCTGGATCGAGTACCGTTGTGGTTCCATGATGTGCTATCTGCCAGAAAACAGGAAAACATTCCACAAAAAATTGCCATTTGTTACTGAAGTTTGTACAAACTCCCCAACAATTGTTCTGCAATTTTTGTAAGTCTATAGGCCATGATGAGAAAAACTACCGAAGCTATGAGCTAATGATGGATAGAACCCCAAATTCAGTGCATGGAGGATTCCAGGGACAAGGAATAGCACGAGGGGTAGGAGCTAGAAGAGGTCGCAAACATATTATTCCGTAAAATTGTGGAGAACCAAGCCACTTTGTGCGAGATTGTCAGAACTCGACACACTGCTCTTGTCAATATTGCTGGTAGTTTGATCACATCATAGAATATTTTCCTTTTCTCATCTCAAAGATGCAAGAAAATAAGACCCAACAGCCCACTCAGAACATCCATATGATGAGATCAGAATTGCACAAGGATGGGCCTAGTCTTAATATAGTTATGCGAAGCGGTATAACTATTGAGGAAGATAAAGCCGTAGGGAAACAACCGGAAGAGAATACATGGGTGCACAAGGCTGTTGACAAATATGTTGAATTCAGTTTACATAAAGCAAAGGAAACATTTATGAAGGTGAAAAGAAGCTTTACAGATTCAGGAGCTTCCACATCAAAGGCTTAGAGCACACGAATGGAGAAGTTGGAAGAAGTCATTGCTATGTAGGAAACAAATCCTTCAGTATTGACATCCTTTTACAGACTTCCATGAAGACTCTAAGGGACTAGAAATCTATAGAGGCACTGCAAGAGTTAATAGACAACTACACTGGTAAGGGTAACCCCCTGCCTAAACAACGCACAGTGCATAAAGTAGAAAAAGGTAAGAAGAGGATTGACCAAGAGATGAGATTGACTGCACAAATCGGAGAATTCAAATTGGACCAGGTGATCCTAGATTTGGTATCTGATGTGAATTTTTTCCTAAACAAAGCTGGGAAAGAATGGGAAATTTGACGCTACAGTGGTCCCCAATTCAGCTATGAATGACAAACCATCAAAAGGTTATTCATATGGGACGCTTACATGGATTAACTGTAGATATTGAAGGAGTGCATGCTATAGATGATTTTGAGGGAATTGAAATAGTGGATTACAGTAATCCCTACCCGTCACTGCCTGGGAATTTGATATGATGGGGTTATCAACCAGAAGAAGTGCAACATGACGTTTGAAAAGAAGTAACTAAGGGTGATTGTTCCATTGGATCTAGTCAAGGGTGGGTGTATACTGAACCAGTCTGAGATCACTATGAGGAGGATGATATTGAGGAGATGTATAAGCTTATTGTGCGGTATGAGGATTGGATCAATCCTACGATGGATGGGCGAATTACTTGGGAAAAGGGGAGATTTTGAAACTCAGATTCATATGAGGAGCTCGAGCATTGGAATAATAGATTGCATGAAGTATCAACATTTCGATGCAACATGATATTAAGTCACTCTAGTGTATATGTACTGAGGTGTGCAATTTACCGTATTATGATGGCTTAGAAGATGTAATTTATAAATTTAAAAGGGATGTAGTGGAGGAGCATTGGTTCTAGGAATTTGACATCACGTTGAGAGCTACACCTGTCAGATGGTGGGGTACACATAAGAACAAATTTTTAGACTAGAAGGAATACCGTAAGATGATGAAGCTACGGTTTGGATATGCCAATACCCACATTACTGAAAAATATACAGGGAAGGATGGCCCACATGCGAATTTGGCTCGTTGGACGAAAGCATGGGGAGAGGAACCATAGGATGAATGGGTACACATATTCTGCCACACTTTGGATATTATCCCGATGAACTGGTATCTAGAAACAAAGCTCCGACAAAAAGTCACGGAGTGGGATGTTTTAAAGGAAATATTTATGTTAACATTTAGTTTTGAGGAAGGATTCAAACATACTGATGAAGCATTACATCAAATCAAGGCTATGATATTCAGGATGCCTATAGAGTACAACCATACTAGAGTATGTAGCTACACCATGCTCTAGAATGCTACAATGTTACCATAGAGGAAGGTGAGGAAGATCTGAGGAATATTAGCACCCCTGAGTCAGAGGGACAAGGCAAAGTCACGAGGCCTAAGGTAGAAGTTCTTGAGATCTCAAAACCATTAAAAAGCAAGAAAGTAAACATTGGATCGGACGCGCAGCTGAAGGTCGCAAAAACAGGTGATTATTGGGATGAGGACATAGTTCACAAAGTCGTAGAGTTGTTACGAGAATATCAGGACTTATTTTCGACAAAGTTATTTAATCTGAAGGGGATAGTAGGTGATGTGGGTGTTATGAAGATCAATTTGAAACCAGATGTGAAGCCAGTGACCCGTACCGGTTGAATCCTAAGTACAAAGAAAAAGAGCGTGAAGAACTAGATAAGGTGCTTGCAGCAAGGATTATGGAGCTTGTAGAAGAATCACTCTGGGTTAGTCCTATGGTGGTTCAAGAGAAGAAGACAAAGGGTGAAATATAAATCTGTGTAGATCTAAGGAAATTGAACGATGCTTGTGTACATCATCCATTCCCTACACCATTCACAGACGAAGTGTTGGAAAACGTTGGAGGTCAAGAAGCCTACTCATTTACAGATGGGTTCTGAGGGTATCACCAGATCAAGATCGTGTAGAAGATTGGAGTAATACTACCTTTTCTACAAAATGGGGCTCTTTTTAGTATGGAGTTATTCCCTTTGGACTTAAAAATTCCCCTGCGATCTTTTCTAGCATGGTAGTCACAACCTTTAAAGAATTTATTCATAAGTTTTTGGAGGTTCACTTTGATGATTAGACGATGTTTTGGTTAGTGAAAATCATGTTGCAAGTCTTCTCCTAACACTGGATACTTGTAGGAAGTATCAAATATTCCTTAATATGAAGAAATGCATATTTTTCATACCATATGGGATACTTTTGGGCCATTTTGTTTGTAAGCAAGGGTTGATGGTGGACCCTACTAAAATTGTAGTAATTATCAATGTTGAGCCTCCGAGGAATGTAAATTAGTTGCATGCAACATTGGGCCATACATGATACTATAGGAAGTTCATCAAGGCATATACATAGATCACTACACCCATGGAAAAGTTATTAAAGGAGGATGCGACATTTTTTTGGGATGATGATTTCCAGAAAAGCTTATATGTGATGAAGGAAAATATGGTTACAACAACTATTCTGGTGTTCCTCAATTGCAAGAAAGAATTCCATGTATATGTAGATGCAACATCCTGATGGGCCTCTAAATTAAACATAAATTAGGGTCCATCTAACCATCCTTTAGCATATTAAACCTCTCTTTTTGCATTAGATAATATATTTTTAACTTTAATATGTTCATTAGGAAGGTTTATGAATAATTGCATATGTGTGCTAATAGTAATTATTTTTGTGAAATATTATGAGAATATTGGGCAGATTATGAAGATTTGGAGGAGGAGATAATTTAGGGACTTTCTCCCTACTACAGGAGGATCAATATTAAATAATAAGTCAATAAGATATTACAGAATTATGGCATAGATTGTGGAACTCCAATGATTGAGAAAATCTAGGAATGTGTTCCCTGCCATTTAATGCAGATTCCTAGTATTGGGAACCAGATCCACTAATCAAGGGATTTTGGTGGGGAAAGCTTCATCCTTTCATGGGGAATGATTCGTAATCATTTTGTATAAGTACCAAGTCGAATTTTCCTCTAGGGAGAGATTTTTATTAGTCTTTTTATGGAGATAACTCATATTTTTACAGTTCCATTGTATTTTCTTGCAGGGATGTAATTGTATTGATGAAAATAATGAAGATTTGTGTCATGTTCAGCTTCTAAATATTGTTATCCTCCATAGGTATCTGAGTTTCCTTGGGATTGGCCATCCCAGGAGCCTTAGATCCCTTTTGTATCATTTTATTTTCTTATTTTGACTTCTTATTCAGATGCATCTCTTGTTCTTATTTCTTTTCTTCTTTTGACTTCTTATTCAGATGCATCTCTTGTTCTTATTTCTTTCTATTTCTGCATTTAGTATTAATGATTTCTTGTTGTAGGATTGGGTTAAATGTTTGATGTAAGTTCCTTTTCAGGGTCACAAGAATCATTTCATCCTTGGAAAAGATTTGGAAGGTCATAGTAAACATTGAGTTTCTTGGATTAGTTGTCTTATTCCCAAATCTAGATTTCTAGAACTCCTTTGTAGCAAAGAACTGTAAATTTCTATTATTTTTAGAGCATGATAATGAGATTCAACCAAGTTGATTCACTTGCATTAGATCACAAAAAAAATGAAAATTAATATAAATTTACCCCATTGCATTTTCACTTGATTAGGTTAGGCATTTGATAGATTTACTAGCTCACTAATTCTTGAAAATTTGGATTTTAGACTAGTAATTTTCCGTTATTTAATAAATCTTTCCCATTTATAGATAATTTTTTTGATAGATGCAGACAATAATGTGTGTTGTTGCAAGATCTTCTACATTATGGGGAAACCTCATCTTTTTCACCTCACCCAAGCCTCATCCACTAATGTCACCAAAATCCACTAAAATCTCAATCCGAGTTCTTGTTTTATAAGCAAAAATTACCACTTCCATTGAACAAATCTACCCATCTTGAAGCCCTTGCTTGAGTTTTGGATAGTGTCCACCACCTCCATGACTTATTCTTCCATTATCCACCTTTCCTAAGCTCCATTCCACCTTCTAGACCACTTCCTAAGCTTTCGACCTGTTTTTGTAATAAAACATGGGATCCTCTAGGAACTAGTACATCCTATAGGAAATCATGTAACTACCTGTTTTGAGCCAAAATTGAGAAAAATCATCATTGAAGCTGGGATTATGCCTTTAATTTATCTCCAAGCCATCAAAACCATTGTACCCCTCTTCCTCCACACCTATCTCCCCTGCCAAAGAACAAGGAAAGATTAGCATTTGCATTTATAAAATGAAAAGATAAAGAAAAATAGTTACTTTTATTTCTTAATTAGCACAAGCATGCAACAATTAATACTCCCTAGATCAGATTACATGCTTCGTTATTTTAAATCATCACATGTGATAAATAGGGTTAAGTTAGGTTTCTTTTACATTTAGTGCATTATCTTTATGCAATTAAAATATGTTTCTTTCCTTGTACTTTATTTCTTGCAATAGGTTAGTGTTTCCATTTTGAGCAGTTCATTTTCTGCAATTAGTTTAGGATTTGATTTCAATACATGCACTCCATTACATCATGACAACAAAGGAAGAACACATTGTATGTTGCACATATAGTGTCGATACCTCTTAAGTTTGTATGAACCCCGAGTTGATAATTAAATATGGTAGTCTTGGGAGTTGCAACATTCTTGTTGAAATACCGAGTATCATCACTTTTTGGCATCGTTGTTGAAGAGGTGTTAAAGTATGCATTATTGTCTTCCCTATTTGATTCATTTCTTTTACTTTTTTCAAAAAAAAAATAATTGCATTAGGCATATTTCATTTCAAGAATAGAAAAGTGCATTGCATTATTGTTTTCATTCAATAATAAAAACAAAAAAAAATCTCCAGTAAGAGCCACATCACCATTCACTTTTGCAGGTAGAAGAAGAATATGGCAAAGAATGTAGAAGAAATGGATGGAGATGATGACAATGAGGAAGATCCTCTCGGATTTCTCATTCAAGATACTGATGGTAGTGTGCACATGAAGAACACCCCTCCATATTTTCTTCCAAAATTTCATGGTCTAAGGTCAGAGGATTCAGAAACCTTTCTCTTTGAATTTGAAGTTGTTTATAGATCTTATGGTTAATTACTAAAAACTCAAAAATTGAGATTGTTTTCGGCAACATTGACGAATAGAGCTCTTAAATGGTTCATGAGTTTAGGGACTAATTCAATAAGATCATGGAATGATATGCAAAATATATTTCTAGAAAAATATAGAGATCATGATCTTAAAAAAGAAACCTTTAGAATGAATCAAAGAGAATATGAGAGTTTAGAGGATCTAATCGAGAGGTTCATGCATAATGTTAAGAGGGAAAAACTACATCATTTAGGATCCGACACACTAGAAAACCTTTTACTTATAATAATTAGGGATGATTGGATTGATCTGCTTGATCTCATGAGTGGAGGTGATGTATACCAACTATCATTTGAAGAAATTTGTGAAACATGCAAACACATATCAAGAGGAAGGGAAAGAGTAAGTAAATCAACATAAGATCCGTAAGTGAAGTTAAACTTGGAAATTTGCTTGATAACTTTAAAACATAAATTCTTAGCAATCTAATTGACCAATTAGAAATGTTAAGAATTCAAAATGAGAAAAAATAAAATTTTGATATTTGTTTCATCCATGCATAATCACATGATGTTAGATATTGCCCCTCATTACCAAGGTTGAAGGAAGTTTACCAAGAGGACAATGGAGCAAGTCAATTTCCAATACAACTATGTTATGTAGCTCCAAGAGGACCATGGTAGCCTATTCAACCAAGTATTATGCAAGAAATAATTCACAATTTCAATCTTATGCACATCCATCTCAAAGTAATTGGAACACATCCTTTCCTTGGCAACATTGGCCATCTCAACCCCAAAACCAATCTTAGGAACAAGGTTGGAAAGGAACTTATGAGATCCATCCACAATTTCCTCCATATTTTCCTCAATATCCTCCATACCCAACTCCATGTTATCCCTATAATTCACCTCCACCAAAACCACAACCCCATACACATCCATCTCAAATATCCACTCCCACTCAACTACTTGTACCACCATTTCCAAACCCACACAATGAAGTAGCTCAACCCACTTACAATGTTGAAGTACAACACTTCCAAATATCTCCTTTCGATCTCAATGGTATTCGTCTCAGCTTAGGAAGTATATTCAAAAAAATAAATTCTCTTGATGCCATTGAAGGACAACATGCTGAAAAAGAAGATTCAAAAGAGAATATCACCGAATCATGGGCTACACTTGATGAAGAGCAAACATCAAAATCATAGACTAAGAAAGCTCCCTCATGGTTACCATCAAGCCTTCCATGTGTTCAAGAGAAAAATCATGGTTACCATCAAACCTTCCATGTGTTCAAGAGAAAAATCAAACAAAAATAGGAAGATTTGAAGGTCATGGAAGAAGAAGAAGACATCCAAGATGATCCAGGGGCATCACAGTTATATTGAAATATGGTTCTAGATAGTCACTAAGTTGCAGCAAAACTCTCTTCTTCAACTGTGCTTGATCCTTTCAGAGTCAAATAATTTGGTCTCTGAAATCCAAGTACATGTCAAATCATATATTGTAAGGCTACACATCAGTTTATCTGTCATCTTGATGTGCACATGGATCTATTGGAAATATTCTTATACTTGAAAGTAATTTTGTTTTTCAAGTAGGGTAGGGTAGAATTTTTTTTTTGAAAAATAAGAGGAAAAAAATAAAATCTCAAGTGAAAACCTCCTTTGAGGCACCTGAGATTGGCTCATTGATTAAAAACCTCCATGAGGTGGTCAATGGGTTGGGAAAAAGAGAAAAAAGAGAGAAAATAAAAGATCCTAGGTGAAAACCTCCTTTGAGGCACCTAGGCAGACCTACTAGTTGAAAACATCATTGAGGCGGCTAGTAGGCCTAGAAGAAAAAAATAGAAAAATAAAAAAATATGTGCTCCGTGTATCTCTCTGATGAATGTAGCCCTCCAACATCTACAAGCAACAAAAACAAGTTGGCACCAACAAAAGAAAAAATAGGTTAAACCTAGTCAAAAGAAGTCAAGTTTTGACTTTCTCCTCCTTTTCTCAAATGCTCCAACATGACCAAGTCCATGCAAATCCATCACACTCATCTATTTCCACCATCCACTGATCATTTCCAAGATTATACCACTCATTTTCATTGTTGTCCTAAAAAAATATAGGAATGCTCTATTTTACTATAGGAAACAGAAATAAATAGAGAAGAAAACTATTTTTACCATATCTTGCAAACCATGCATCCATTTTCCAGGATGTTTTAGGGGGATATGCATATGGATGATGGTAACATGCTCAAGAAATTTCATCAAATTCCAGTGCACATTTTTCGATAAATCAACCTCCATCAGCTAAAGTCATTTTTGAATTTTCTCGATATCCGTGCATCCATTTACAACATTGTTTCATGAGGAGGTCCATATGGATGATGGTAACATGCCCAAGAAATTTCAGCAAATTCCAATGCATAATTTCCAAGAAAGTGACCTCCATCACCTTCAGGTATTTTTAGTGTTTCTTGAGATTCAAGCATCAATTGGCCAAGATGGTTTTTATGTGAGGTTCAAAATGATGATGGAAACATGCTCATACAATTTCAGGCCAAATCTATTCTACCATTTAGGAGATATGGACAAAACAAGTCTATTACAGGTTGTTGTCTTGAATTACTACAGGATCTCTACAGGAAGGTTGAGAAGAAGCTACAAGAGGCAATATGATGGAGAAATGGGTCAAAAGGTCAAGTATTCTTTAGGGAATGTTGATATAGGTCCCCCAACACCTGCACATCAATAAGAAGACAACCCATCAACAAAATGAGATAAACAAAAAAGAAAAAGGTAGTCAAGAAGATGTACCTAAGTCATTAGCAGCACAGTAACATCAAATCAGCAGAAACATTCACGTCTCTCCAACAACCATCAAGTAGGTGCATGTATGCAATATTATTGACCTCTTCTCTTGAGCATATCATATTTAGAAATTTGTTGTCAATGCATGAGAGATGAGGTTTTATAAGCTAAGAATGGGTCAGCAATCTCGTCCACCTTCAACTAGTTAATTTCAGCACACTCATTCACTAATGCAATGTGGAAAATTCAAATTATGAAGGGTGATGATTTCAAGGAATGGGGACAACAGTTAAAAGAAGAATTTTTTTCAAAGGCCAAGTCACCACAACACTCCAAGCCCTCCATCCACTTCATATTCACTATCTATCCATCATTCATCCATCCCATTTCATAATTTCAAGAACAAACCCTACACTTTGTCTCACCCTGAAAATTTCTTAAAAAAAAACAAACAGAGCATCCTCTCCATTTTCACAAACCTACACTACTCCCTATGAGCCCTAGAATCATCCTCCAAACACTCTACATCATTTCTCATCACTCCCATATAGTTAAAAGACTCTGCAAGAGAAGGAATGGCTGCTACAGGAAGACAGAATGTTGCTACAAGAAGGAAGAAAGAAACAAATGGTGCTAAAAAAAAACAAAAAAAGGCAGTGCCTAAGAGAGACCTAATCAAAATAGAAAACTCCAAGGCCATTAGGCAATCATCTAGGCCACAAAAGAAAAGAAGAAGGCAAGCTAATGGTCTCAAGAAATAATGATTTTTCTATGCACAAATATATTTTTGGGCTTGTCCTTACAGAACTTACAACCAAGATTCTTAAGAGAAAGGACCGAGGAATGCCCAAGAGAGAGGCCAACAGGGCCATGAATGAGGCACAATCAGGTCGCTAAGATGCTTAGAGGATGAGCAACACTTTCAGCATGGGAGTATGATGGGCCTCTAAATTAAACATAAATTAAGGTCCATGCCTCTAAATTAAACATAAATTAAGGCCCATCTAACCATCCTTCAACATAGTAAGCCTCTCTTTTTGCATTAGATAATGTATTTTTAACTTTAATATGTTCATTAGGAAGGTTTATGAATTATTGCATATTTGTGCCTAATATTATTTATTTTTGTGGATTATTTTGAGAATATTGGGCAGATTATGATGATTTGGAAGAGGAGATAATTTAGGGGCTTGCTCCCTACTACAAGAGGATCAATATTAGATAATAAATCAACAAGATATTATGGAATTATGGCACAAATTGTGAAACTCAAATGATTGAGAAAATCTAGGAATGTGTTCCCTACCATTTAATGCAGATTCCTAGTAATGGGAACCAGATCCACTAATCAAGGGATTTTGGTGGGGAAAGATTCCTAATCATTTTTATAAGTACCAAGTCGAATTTTCCTCTATGGACAGATTTTTATTAGTCTTCTTGTGGAGAGAACTCATATTTTTGCAGCTCCAATGCATTTTCTTGTAGGGATGTAATTGTATTGATGAAAATAATGAAGATTGGTGACATGTTTAGTTTCTAAATATTTTTCTCCTCCATAGGCCTTTGAGTTTCCTTGGGCTTGGCCATCCTAGGAGCCTCAGATCCCTATTGTATCATTTTATTTTCTTCTTGTCACTTCTTATTCACATGCATCTCTTGTTCTTATTTCTTTCTATTTCTACATTTAGTATTAATGATTTCTTGTTGCAGGATTGGGTTAAATGGTTGATGTAAGTTCTTTTGTAGGGTCACAAGCATAATTTCATCGTTGGAAAATATTTGGAATGTCATAGTAATCATTGAACTTCTTGGATTAGTTTTCCTATTCCCAAATCTAGATTTCTAGAACTCCTTTGTAGAAAAGAACATTAAAATTATGCTATTTTTTAGAGCATGCTAACGAGTTTCAATCAAGTTGATTCCATTTTCATTAGATGAAAAAAACATTTTATTTAATAAAAAAAATTACCCCATTGAATTTTCACTTGATTAAGTTAGACATTCAATAGAGTTACTAGCTCACTAGTACTCGAATTTATAGATTTTAGACTAGTAATTTTCCGTTATTTAATAAATCTTTCCCATGTATAGATAAATTTGTGTATATATGAAAAAAATAATGTGTGTTTTTGCAGGAGCTTCTACATTTTAGGGAGACCTCATATCGTTCACCTCATCCAAGCCTCATCCACCCATGTCACCAAAATCCACTAAAATCTCAATCCAAATTCTTGTTTTATAAGCAAAAATTGCCATTTCCATTGAGAAAATATACCCATCTTGAAGCCCTTGCTCGAGTTTTGGGTAGTCTCCACCACCTCCATGCCTTATTATTCCATTAGCCACCTTTCCCAAGAACCATTCCACCTTCTAGAACAATTCCTAAGCTTTCGGCGTGTTTTTGTAATAAAACAGGGGATCCTGTAGGAACTAGTACATCCTGTAGCGGCCTGTTTTGAGCCCGAACTGAGAAGAATCATCATTGAACTTGGGATTAGGCCTCTACTTGACCTCCAAGGCATCAAAAACATTGTACCCATCTTCCTCCACACCTGTCTCCCCTGCCAAAGAATAAGGAACTATTATAATTTGCATTTATAAAATGAAAAGATAAAGAAAATTAGTTATTTTTATTTCTTAATTAGCACATGCATGTAGCAGTTAATACTCCCTAGATCATATTCCATGCTAAGTTAGTTTATATCATCACATGTGATAAATAGGGTTAAGTTAGGTTTATTTTACATTTAGTTCATGATCTTTATTCAATTAGAATATGTTTCTTTCCTTGTACTTTATTTCCTACAATAGGTTAGGGTTTCCATTTTGAGCAATTCAACTTCTGCAATTAGTTTAGGATTTGATTTCAATACATGCACTCCATTACATCATGACAACAAAGGAAGGACACATTGTATGATTCACATATAGTGTCGATACCTCTTAAGTTTGTATGAACCTAGGTTGATAATTAAAGTCAGTAACCTTGGGAGTTGCATCATTCTTGTTGCAATACCAAGACTCATGACCTGCATAGAATTAGGTGCAGTGTTAACCCAACCAGGTGCAGGTGATATCGGCCATCCAATTGAATTTGCGAGAAGTAATTTGTCTAAGGCATAGAAAAATTATTCGACCACGGATCACGAAGGATTGGCGATGATATATGCACTCCAGAAGTTCAGGAATTATTTGTTGGGTGTGCACTTCAAATTGTACACCAACCATTGTGCCTTGAAGCACCTACTCAATAAGCCTGTTGTTTTGGATAATTTGGTATCTACAAATAAATAATAATTCCCTAGATGAGTAGCCATATCTAGAACAATAGTTTAAAGCACTTTAGCCTTTTCCTATAAGCAATAGATAAGACAAAGAAGATGAGAAGACCTACTTGTAGTTCCGCTTTCCTCTTGTCTCCTTTGTATCGATCCTGTCACTCCTTCTCGTACTTAACATGCTTGAGAAGTACTTCTAAACACAAATAGAAGACAAAGAACCGATCAAAGCAAAGATCTATTAAATACAAGTAAATGGAGTCAGATACATTCACACATATAAGCATCATATATCAATACAAACATATGAGAAAAAGGTTCAAATACTTTATTGAATAGAAGAAGGAATTACAACCATCAAGTTTGATTCGAAGTCACTCCTCCAGCTTTGGTTCCATCCACATCACATCATAAGCATGACATTCTGGTAGCATAACGAAACTTACAATAGTCTCAATTCTCAAACTAACATTATATCCTTAAAATTCATCAAAGTCCAGCCCTTGATCACTTAGATGAGTGCTCAATTTATAGGAAGATGGAGGAGGTTTTGTCATAAATGAGGGTGTTGAATCGCCTTCCAAACGTAGAGTTAGTTTCCATGGAGGAAAGGATGAGAGGATAGGAGGTTAATGGATCCTTAGCCTATCCAATTTCGAGCTCATAGGAGGGGATAAGAGGTGGGATCCTTCTAGAATGATCTAGAAGCAAGGAATATTCCTAGAACCCTATGCAAATTTCACTCAATCTTGCCTAGCACAAGTCAAAGTGGGCCTAAGTGCTCTGCAGAGCACCCTTACATGGGCCTACTTACATTGGTCCTTCAAGGAGTCATTTCAGGATGTCTTCAGGCCATGAAACTATCTGGGAAGGAGGCATTCAATAGGTTGACTTGTTTAGGGCATGTCTCAACTAAAATTAGGGTTTGATGAGCCCTAAAACACTGATCTGGATGATGGGAGTGACATTACCAAATAGATCTGTAACACCTATGTTGGGGGGGGAATTTGTAGATGGTTACTGATATTTCAGGAGTATGACTTTGAGGTAGTTGTGAATCCAGAGAGATTAAATGCTGGATTGGATCACCATTCATGGATTGAGAATAGTGACGAACCTACAAGTCTTGATGAAAGATTGCCTGATGTGAAACTTTTTGTTGTGTGCGTCGCAGATGAACGTTTTGCAGACATAATCCAATTCTTGTCAATGAGTATAACTCCTGAAGCATATGTGACACAACAGAAGAAAGAATTGGTGGTCACGATTGCATATTTTTTTTGTCATTGCAGGGCACTTGTATAAAATGGGATCAAATGAACTAGATTATAAACGATAAAGTATCCTTGTTGAAGCGCATAGAGGAGTTTCTTGAAGTACATTATGCGGGAAGGGAGACTGCATAGAATATCTTATGAGCTGGGCTATGGTGGCCAATGGTGCACAAGGATTCTAAGGCATATTATAGAGCATGCGATGTCTTTCATAGGAAGCGGAAATCGTTGCGAAGGGATGAATTTCCTCTAAACCTGCAGGTCTCGCTATAGGAATTTGAGAAATGGGCAATAGATTTTGTAGGACCAATTCAGCCACTAGGAAAGAAGATAGGAGCACAATACATCATCATGGTGATAGAATACTTGACGAGGTCGGTTGAGGCGTAGCCCGTGAAGGATTGTAGTGTGGCTACAACTATGAAGTTAATATTTGAATACATTTTGTCTTGGTTTGGATGTCCATAATTTTGATGAGAAATAGGGATTCACATTTCCTAAATGAATATAATGTTGTTGTGCTTAAATAATTCTAGATGTATCATTAGAAAAGCACGTCGTATCATCCTCAAGAAAATGGTATTGTGAAAGTCTTTAATAAAATCCTAGAAAATGCTTTGACGAAGATCTGTAATGAAAATAGAAATGATTGGGATGTGCACATACTAGTTGTTCTTTGGGCATATAGAACTACCTGTAAGAAATTGACTGGACATACACCATTTAGGCCGGTTTATGGAAAATAAGCAGTGATTCCGACGGAGTACAACGTGCCCAGTTTGAGGATTGTTGCAGTCATAGAGATGGAAGATCGGGATATCATGGAAGAACCCCTCATGCAGATACTTGGATTAGAAGAAGATCGATTCTTGGAAGGTTTTCATCAGTAGGTGCATAAGGATCGAGAATAATCACCAAATTAAGAAACACACCTTTAAAAATGGAGATTTGGTACTGATGTATGATAGAAAATTAACAAAGCTTCCAGGAGAGTTTCAGATGCACTAGCTGGGGCCATAAATTGTTAAGGAGATTACGGATGGAGGTGTAATTCAACTTGCGAAGCTGAACAGGGATATATTTCTATGAAGAATCAATGGGACTTGGTTAAATTTGTACAGGGGTGGTACCAACCCTACACAATGACTATATGGATGCAGTACAGTCTTAGTACTTTAGGAAATTGTAAGGAAGTTCGAGACTATAAACTATGAAGCCAGAAGGACAGTTCGGTGAAACGAATGGGATGTGCGACAATTAGGAGAAAGGCGCAGAGGAGAATTGCGATGAAAGAGTTGCACTAGCATGGTGGGTCTCACGCAACTTGGCTAGAAAGTAGTCATTGGAAATATTGTAGATGATTGGATGGCTATTTTTCCATTAATGGGAGCGGGCGGGGGCATTTAAGGAGCATATATTTTTAAATCTTCCACCAAAAGAGCATCAATGAAAGAGATCTAGAGGGAATGATGGATTTCAATTCAAAATGGGCTATAAATATAGTATCCCGCTCCACATTTGAACACTTTTCTTCCAAAGAAATTGCCTTGAGCTTTTGCGCTTTAGTTTGCACAAAGACGATTGCTGCATGTTTGGAGGGGATTGGAAAGAGATACGAGAGAAGTTTTCACACAAAGGATATGGGCAGGAGGTGGATTTACCTGAGTGGCAGAAGGAAATATTCTGGCAGAGAATGATTGCAATACAACCTATACTTACTACAACGCCTAGGTCCCTAAGTCTTAAACCCACTGCCTCCGCGGCAGGAGAGAAGAAGAAAAAGAGGCCAAAGAAAGCATCAGTGTGACAATTTCCACGCAAAAATCTAATGAAGGTTAGGTAGAAGGGTCTGATGGATAGAAGAAAGCAACCAACTAAACCCCTCGACTTGGATGAGGAAGAATTGAACATGGGGGTTGAAGATATTGACGCAAAGGAAGGAGTGTCGATTACTTGGCTACCACATTATGTACCCCCTAGAAAAACCACTACTAAGGTGACTAAGGACCTAGACTCCGTGAAATTCTAGGTCTACACAACATTGTTACCGAAGAACATACCTTTTGAGGACAATTTGTTGTCCCAAGTACCATTTTTGAAGATGGATAACTGGGACCTAGGTGATCATGCCAAGTTCCCATAGTTGGAACCTAGAAAATACTTGAAATAAGTATAATATGAGGATTCAAGTGTTACAGATCTTGACCCAATGAATTTGGTGGCCATAATTGAGTGCCCGAGATTGCTCAATATCTTGTGGATGCCACATTTTAGTCGTAGTATCATTAACACTGTTTGTGTGCGTCAATTATTGGTGCTAGTTCATCATGGGTGCCTTTGATTAAGAGGGCCCATTCCAATTACTGACATGTTGGTCCATCGAATAACCTTGTTTCCTTATCAGGGTGTGAACCCTGTCGATGCTTTTGTAGGGAAAAATAATGAGCAAGTGTCATGGTGATGAAGTGTTGGCACCAGTAGTATTTTTGGTTGTGCAGTGTAGTAAATGGGTCCAATACAATTGAGCCAAGTATATTTTTCATGATTTCTTGGAGGATTTCTGTGAAGCCCAAGAGGACAACAAGGCATTCCACTACAAATGGTTACTTCTATTGATCACGTTGGTGGCATGGAGGACGCTTGAGGAGAGCCAGTTGATGAGCCTCATAAATGGGTAATTATATGGGCTCATTTTACCTCCTAATCTAGTCAAATCAACCATTCTCTTATCTTATTGTATGATTTTCTGATAATATTTATGCTTATGGAGTGAGTTGAGTTAGTTTTGATGCCATGTCGTCTAACATGTGTTTAATGCAGATTATTGATGAATTTTGAGGTCAAAGTCAAGGATCTAGTGGACAAATGGTAGTAATAACTTGAAGTGGAAAAAGGAGAGGACTTATAGGAGGGAATCCCCCTCATTTATTACTCCTCACTTCAAATTCCCCTTCATTCAGCTCAGAGCACAAGCAGCCAAATCATGCACTAGAAAGCAGCCGAGCAAGTGGAAGATGATTGATGATTATCTCGAGTTTTGGAAGCCAAGCCTCCCTGATTTTAAGGAAGCTGTTGGTAGCTTCATTTGTATAAGTAGAGAGGCCTAGGGCCTCACTAGGGTCAGATTTTAGTCGAATTTTTGCTTATGTAAAATTTGCTCCAACTTCGAGCTTATTATTTGTGACAGTTTCATGTAGTCTTGCTATTGTTTCGATAATAAAAATGGAATCCTTTTTGAGCTAGCACTGAGTTACCTCAGAGGGCTAAAGCTCTTGGGTTAGCGCCCAATCCAAGCATCCAAGCTCCTCTTTACTTGTATTTGTATGTTTTATTTCAGTTTGTAGATTAGGTTGTTGTTAGATGTATTTATTTTATGGTTAAGAATAGGTTGCTTTTGATGATTCAATAGTTTGCTTCCATTTGTGCTTTCTATAACAGGTTAAGTAGTGATAAAGAGAAGATTCAAATGGCTATCAAAAATTCCTTGGCCTCTCTTCCTCCCTTTGGGATCATGATTTGAGGCAAAGACCCTCTTGCTGCCCCAAAAACACAGATTTTCCTCATTCATAGGAATTCTAGTGTTTGCAGCTTTTTAATAGGTTAATAGTCTAGTTTAGCTTTGCTTCAGATCTTCTTCATCATCCTCACATCTTTATTTGCAATAGTATTCTTTCATTCTTTCCTTTCTTGCAGCATTTCTCAACATTTCCTTTCATAGATCATAGTTTGGACTACTTTGATGCAAAACTATGTTTTTCTAGATGCACTTATTTCATTGCTTGCTTGATAATATTGGTTGAATGTTAGTTCCTTTGCAGCGGATCTCTTCTTGTAGTAGGCTAGATTTTCAGCCATTCCATCCTCCACCTTATCCATGCCCTACAAGTCACCTAAGTCTCACCTTAATTCTACCTTTGTTTCTTGCATTTTCCATAGAATTTCTTCCTCTCTCCTTGAGCAAACCCAATCATCTTCCTCTCTCCCAGTGATTCATGGTAGACCCTAGGTGCCCTAACACCTCATTCCAACCTTAATATACCTTTTCCACCCTCTCTCAAACCCTCAAAATAATGAACACTGCTCTCAACCTCCTCATGTAGGCCTCGTGTAGTTCCCTGTTTTCCTCTTGTATATTTCCTGTGTCCTGTAGATTTTCCTGTAGGATTTCTTTTGAATGCTGGGTGTGGGAAAAGCCTTCAGAAGGCCACCTGAGACCTCCTAGGAACCATCCACAGCATCCTACATCCTCTAAAGTCATAAAACCACCCTCCAACGCCACCTATTCATTGCCACATTCATACACAATAAATTACATGCATGTCAAATTCACATAAAAACACATAAAAATCCAAAACGATGTTTTTTTCTTATTTACTTCCAGAAATAGCTTAGTTATATGTTGTCTACTTCCTTGAGTAGGTAATGGAATTCCTTTCATGGTTTTCATAGTGCTTTCTTCAAAAGTAGGATTAGTTGGTTAATTAGGGTTTACTAGGTTTTCTTTACATTTTAGTCTTTCTCCTTTCTGCAGTTAGAGTAGCACCTGTAGAGTAATATTTCTCTCCTTTCATCACATGTAGAGCTTCTTTTGGAATCCATAGCATTTGGCTTGAGCTCCTAGTGATCTTGCGCTAGTTGACCAAGTGATAACCTATAGTAAGAATTAGTACTTATGCATACAACACCGACACTTCAAAGTTTGTTACGAACTACTGGGTTGATAAGAGTAAAGTAGGCAATCCAGGAGTTGTAGAATTATTGCTACAATACTAGTGCTCACCAATTTTTGGTGTTGTTGCCAGGGAAGCGTTAGAGTATTCTGTGATTACTGCTTTCTTCTATTTTCTTCTTGCAACATTTTGCTAATAGTTTATTTCAGCAATAGTAGAATAGTCATTTCTTTTCTTTCAGTTCTATATTTCCTTTCTTTCTTTCTCAATTATGGAAATTTCATTTCAACAAAAGTAGACTAGTCATTTCTTTCCCTTTAGTTCTGCATTTCCTTGCTTTCCTTTTCAATTCTGCAAATTTCCATTCAACAAGTTTATTTTAGCTAGTTGCAATTTGTTTTGTTCAAATAAATTTCAGTTTCTACAAGTACTATCAGTGTGGCGAAAAAGAACAAAAACCAACCAAAAATATTTCCTTTCATGCCTCATAGGAATAGACATAACTCAAGAAAAAATTTACCCAACACCCCCACTGCTTCACACATCCAGCCTTCTCTCTTCTTTTGTGGCTGCGATGAAGAAGAACCCTTAGGTGAACAACAAAACATATTTGAAGAACCTATAGGGGAATAAGAAGAAGAAAACATTCCTTTGGAGCCAATGGCTGAACACATAAATGCTAGGAGGAATGGAGAGAGAATAGAGGGTACCTTTCCCATTCAAGAGACCAATGGGGACACCAAAATGAAGAATATAAGCCCTTCCACCCTACGTCATTTTCATGGTCTGACTACAGAAGATCCTGACACCTTTTTGTTTGAGTTTGTTGTTATCTGTCGAACCTATGACTATGTAGAAGATGAGAAAAAGTTGAAACTATTCCCTTCTACTCTCAAGGATGCAGCACTACACTGGTTCATGGGATTACCTGGCAATAGCATCACAACTTGGGCTCAAATGCAACAAGCCTTTAACAACAAGTATCAAGACTATTGTAGGTCAAAATATAATAAAGAAGAAATTTTTTGAATGACCATAGGAAGTGATGAGTCCCTAGAGGAGTATGAAGAGAGGTTCCAACTTAGTTACAAAAGGGTCGGGTGTACACTTGACCCTGAGTCTCTGAAGTTGGTCCTGTTAAGGGGAATCTAGGAAGATCTTTTTGACACCCTCCATCTACTGGTCGAGGGAGACATCTACCAACTATCCTATGAGGACATAAAGAGTATTTTTAGAAACCATTCTAGAGCAACCAGAAAGAAAGGTAGGGGGAGTCAATCCATGGCTAGTACCTCTTCCTCTAACTCATCCATTAAAGGAGAAATTAGAAACATGCTGGAAGACTTCAAGAGTGAGATACTGCAGACTCTTGCCATGCAAATGGATACCTTGCATATCAAAATGAAACAAGAGGAAGTAGAGAGGGCTTTGGCCATTTTTTGCCCTAGATGCACCAGGAGGCATCCTAGGAATGAATTTCCATTGAACTCTATAGAGGTTTGTTCAGTCTGTGAAGAAAATCATTCTACAGATAAGTGCCCTTCCTTACATGGACTTAAAGTTGTATATCAAGGGGCTGAGGGAGTCACTGAATAGCTCTATTACATAAACTAAAGGAGGCTGAATGGACCTATACCATACCAGTAGGGGATGCAAGGGACATCTCAGGCATACTACAACCCCAACCAAGTCACTTCCATACCTTCTTGGGCCCCCCCTGCTCATCCTTCCTGGTCCACGCCTCGTCCTTGGTCCTTCACATCTCAATATCAAGCCCAACTAACCACCCATTCATTTCAATCCTATGCTCAGCCACAACCTCAGTGGAATGCACCTCATCAGGGGTGGAGGCCCCAATACAACTCTCTTCCTGCTCTTTTTCCTCCACCACCTGCCCAACCACAACTGTTACCTCCTGCTCCACCAAAGTAACCCCAAATGCTTGCCCAGCCAAATCCAAACCCGAACAATAGACAGGCTCAAAAAGTGTATAGTGGGGAACCATCATGCCCAACTTATGTTGTGGAGATTCAAGAAATTAACTTAGGATCTTGGAAAGTTCTCCCAGATAGCTAGCCTCCACCCAGGGAGGTTGAATAAGATAAAGAGGAAAGCGAACCAAAAGAAATTCCACCCTTTCCTGAGAGACTATCCGCGACAGTCCAACCTACCCCATAAGAAACTAAACTCCTGGGAGAATTGAAACATTTATGTGTAAAGATACCACTTCTCCATGCCATAAAATATGTGCCTATCTGTGATAGGTTGATCAAAGAGAAGTGCTTTAGGCATCCAGGAAGGCACAAGAGAGATGCCCCAACCATCAATGTCATAGGGCAACTGTCTGACCTAATGTTAGGGTAGGTAATCTGTCCAAAATATCTAGACCCTGGAAGCCCAGTAGTTGATGTCCACATCAATGGCACCATGATCCCACACACCTTGATTGATCTGGGAACTGCTATTAATGTGATGAAAAAGGACACAATGCTCAAACTCAACCTCCAGGACTCCTTGAGGAAGACCACGACCATGCTACAGCTAGAAGACCACTCCACCGTTACCCTTGAGGGGATTGTGGAAGATGTGATGATATCCATTGATTCTTGGGAGTACCCTATTGATTTCTTAGTTTTCCAGCCAAAGGCAAAGCTCACTGGGTATTCTCTCATTCTGGGAAGACCCTGTTTGGCTACCGCCGATGCATACATCAACTGTCGAGCTGGGAACATGACCGTAAAGAATGAGCACATGTCCAAGCAGTTAATCCTATATCCTCCTACCCAACCCTTGTTAGAACATGATCTACCTCTCTGGTTGGAGGAGGAATATGAGGATGAAGTCTATTCTACACTGCTTTGTGCATTAGAGATCGCCATGGGGGGAAATCGCAAGATGAGGATGATATGATTGAAAATCTTATTCAAAATCCACCTCCCAGTGTATCACCATTAGAGGACATAGTAAGAGAAACCAAAAAACACCCCTCAATTGATCTCTGTGCGGCCGACTCCACTTCTCTCCGTGTTAAGAATATAGAGTTCGGCCCAAAAATAACCTTGAAAATCAATCCACCCCTATTCACTTCCCAAGAGAAGGAATAGTATAGAAGTTAGAAGTTAGAAGTTTCCTCGGCTTAGCTGGGTATTACAGGAGATTCATTAAGGATTTCAATAAGCTAGCCTCTCCTTTGTTTGGCCTCTTAGGTAAAGATGCCGAGTTCGTATGGTCGAAAAATTGTCAAGAAGCCCTAGGTACCTTGAAGAGTAAGCTCGTGACTGCCCCAATTCTAAGAGGCCCAAACTGGGCCCTACCTTTCTGCATTCACATAGATGCCTTGAAAAAAGCAATAGGAGCAGCCTTGGGACAAATTGATGAAAAATTACCTTATGCCATATACTTTATAAGCAAAAACTTGTCAAAGGCAGAGTTAAACTATACAGTGACCAAGAAGGAGCTCTTAGCTGTTGTGCATTCCCTAAACAAATTCAGACATTATATCACAGGCTATCAAAACTTTGTGCACATTGATCATGCCACAATTAGATATTTAATGAACAAACCAGATGTAAATGCTCGCATTATTAGATGGTTGCTTTTATTGTAGTAGTTTGATTTGACCATTAATGATAAGCCTGGTAAAGAAAATGTTGTTGCTGACTTTTTGTCTAGAGTAAATTTTCCTACAGGTGAAGAAGGAATGGTGGATGACCAAATGCCAGATGAACATTTGTTTGCTATCTCAGTACTCTCCCCATGGTTTGTCGATATAGTAAACTACTTGGTTTCAGCATAGTTCCCACCACACCTGTCCTTAAAAGAGAAGAGCAAGATAGTAAGGAAAAGTGCCCCTTTCACTTGGATTGGGGGAAATCTCTTCAAACTTGGCCTAGATCAGATCTTGAGAAGATGTGTCAAGGAGGAGGAAGTCTTTGACATCCTCCTGACCTGTCAGGTGGGCCTTGTGGAGGTCATTTTGCAGCGAACAGAGCTTCCTTCAAGATACTGCAAGCAAGCTACTACTGGCCCACTCTTCATCAAGATGTGAGTATATATACCAGCCAGTGTGATCAGTCTCAAAGGATGGGGAAACCTACTCCAAAGGATGAGATGCCCATGCAACCTCAAGTGAACTTTAAGCCATTTGAGAAGTGGGGCATGGATTTTTTGGGTCCTATCAACCCTCCTTCAAAGAAGAAACAATACATCATTGTGTGCACTGATTACATGACAAAGTGGGTAGAGACAAAAGCAATCAAAGCAGTGATAGAGGAAAAATTATCTGAGTTCTTGAGAGAAAACATATTCTACAAGTTTGGGTATCCAGGAGAGTTGGTCACAGATCAAGGCAGTCAGTTTACTTCCAATTTGATTGAAGACTTGCTCATGCATCATAGAATCAAGCACATGACTTCCACCCATTACCATCCACAAGCCAATGGGTAGGTGGAGGTCACTAACATAGCTTTGGAAGGGATCTTGACAAAGGTAGTGAGAAGCAGGAGAAAAGACTAGGCGGACAAATTAGTTGAGGCCACGTGGGCCTACAACACAACATGGAAGACCACCACAGGGTTCACACCCTATGAAATGGTCTATGGGAAGAATGCTTTGTTGTTAATAGAATTTGAATTTAATACCCTTAGGATGGTAGCTTAGCTAGACCTAGACCTCAACCATCCACAGAAAGAAAGATTACTTCAGCTCAATGGATTGGATGAACACAGATTGCAGGTCCTTTTCCATACAGAGGTAGTCCAACTTCAGAGAAAGATATGGCATGAAAAAAATATCAAGGAGAAGAAATTCCAAGAGGAAGATTGGGCACTACTCTATGATTCAAGATTCAAATATTTCAAAGGCAAGTTAAGGACAAGATGGCTGGGACCCTACACTGTGGAGAAATGAAATGACAATGGTTCAGTTCTGATCAGAACCATTGATGATGAAGCCATCCCCATGCTTGTAAATAGACACCGGTTGAAAGTCTACAAGAAACCCCTCTCCAAACAAGAGTTCATTGAAGATCTGAATAAGACAGTGATGGTAGTGGAGCATGTCTTAGCCTCCACTTCACCCACTCTCTGAAAAAAAAGAAAAAATAAAAAATAAGGACTCAAGTGAAAACCTCAATGAGGCGCTTGAGTCCCATTAGTGGGTTGAAAACCTTTTCTGAGGCGGCCCAGTGATGTCAAAAAAAAAGGAGAGAGAGAAAAGGGAGAAAGGAATAAGATCCTTGGGTGAAAAACTCCCTTGGAGGTGCCCAGGGCAGGCAATTAGGGTGAAAACCTCCCTGAGGCACCCTAGTTGTTTTCAAAAACAAAAAAAGAGAAGAAGAAAAATGAATTTTCATTTGCATCGCAGGTTTGCAGGAGGACTACTGGAAGCAGAGGAAGGTGCCAAGGGAGCCCTGACCTCCATACCAACACCTATCCTACCTTCCCACACCTTTCTCCATCATTCTTGGCATTTCTTTCACCTCATTGTGCTTCTTTTTCAAAAACTGTGTTTTCTACAGGAGGCTCCTGTAGGAATTACAGAGAGCCAGAAATGGATATAAAAGGCAGTTCGAGGGATAGGGAAGCTTCATGAAGAACCTATAAACCCTCCTATAGTCTTCAAACCTCCTTGCCATCATTTCCAAGCCTGCATCACACCCAAAGCATCATTCTTCTCCCTGTCCAAGAAAAACACAAAAAAACAGTTTTTCAAGAAAAGAAAAAAAGCAAAAAATAAGAGAGGAAGCAGCACCATCCACCTCACCTGATGCCTACTTATTACCTCTCCATCTCCATATGCATCTCTGGAATCATCCTCATAGCTCCAAGCATAGAAAGAAGCTGAAGTGTCAAGGGGAGAAGAAGCTACAGGAGCTCTTGTAGGAATTACTGTAGCAGTTGATCCCATTAAAATCCAGCATCAGCAGAAAGAGAGTGCAAATACGAAGGTTTTAGAGACACCTGAACCTCAGATCTAGCCAAAGAAGAACTGCACAAGACACAACCACACATCAATAAGCAAACAACATGCATCAAAAGAAATAAAGGCATGCAACAGAGAAAGAGAGCCACAACACCTCACAACAAATACATTCGGGTCACTGGTAAGTAACTAACCCACTCCTCTGTTTGCATTTGTGTAATTAGAAGGCATGTAAAAGAAACGAGATGGTTGAGGTTGAATGAGGGAAAGGTGGCTAGTTAACTTGGCCACCTTCATCTAGTTGACTCCACTCATCTAAAGATGTCACCACACATGCGCACAATCAACTCAATAGAGATGTCAAGGACAGGTAGTGGAGAAAGTGTGAACTCCAATGCAATCATGAGTGATGATTATGAGGAGGGTGCCATTATGAAAAGGTAGGTGGGGACCAATGGCCTAAATATGGCCAACGTACACTTTACTAGCGCATCCCCCATCACTGAAAATGTCCATAAAAAGTAATAAGTACTCCTCCCTGAGCACTCTCACCACCTTTTCCTTCATTCTCTCCTCGAAACTCAACTACAACAGTTTTCTTGTGCCCCCATAGCCTTGTAACCATCATCCTCCATCGATCTCTCCCATATTCCTGATCTCAAAATTTTCTACAGGAGCACTTACAGGTTCTACAGGAGCACCTACAAGAATTCTACAAGAGCGACAACAATGTTCTACAGGAGGGGCAGTGAGCTGTTTTGAAGGGATAAAACATGGGTTTTAGCACAATTTTTAGTCTGAGGAGGAAGGTTCCATGACTGCCCCCACTGAATATCAATATATGCATGAAGTGGTTTCAATTTTAGGAGGAAATAAAGCCTTTAGGAGGAGTAAATACGTAAAAATATTTCTGCTTATTTTAAAAAGAAAGAAAACACAGTCTCCTATGTTTCTCTGTTTTTCTCAAAAATTGTTGTCTCCATCTCCACATTTGGTTTCCCAAAAGAGTATAAACAAAATGATAGGAGGATTTATGAGAAAGGAGGCCACCGACTCCACCAAGCTCCATGCACATCCACAAGTAGTGGACATATTCACAAGAGCAAATTGGATGAACCTTTTTGAGAAATTCCAAGGGTTTGATGAGGAAATTTCCCAAGAATTTTCCCACTCTTTGGTTCCTCACACAAGAACACATGCCACTGTCACCCTTAGAGGTCTTTCAAAGGCGATAACCACTGAATTTATCACTAGGGTCACTATCCTTCCTCTTGGGCTGCCATGGAGTAAGGATGAGAAAAGGTAAAACTATAGGACCCTCAAACAGTCCTATAGGAGGCTCAGACAGTTCTACACGAGACACTGTAAAAACTACAGGAGACCCAAATGCTGGAGAAAGAAATGGAAGGATAGCCACAGGTAAAGGAAGAAACAGAGCTACAAGAACCTGATTACCAGTCCAGTCTTGCCTCCTACTACAATCTTCTTGAGGGAGGAAAGATAATTCCACAAAAAATTGCAATTCCACTATTCTTTGAATTAGAGAAAGAGAGAATAAGAACACAGGTGGATGCAAATAGCCAAATCCAAAGGAGTTGAGGATATTGGCCATATGGAAAACAAACTTAGAGAAATGGGCAGAGAGTTGAGTGCTATCAGACACAGGGAAGAAATTACAAGAAGCCAACTTGAAACTGAAAATGAAATGCTAAGGAGGTAGCTGTAAGAGAAAGAGACCCAGCTGGCATGCATGTCTAACTTATCCATGGAGGCATTGCAATGTAGAACGCCAGCAAAATCCTATGGCCTATATCTCAAGGACCAATGGTTACAATTTCAGATAAATACTTTGGAACAAAGAGGCACAATGCATTTCCATGACTATATGTAGTTTATGGATCTGTGTGACCAAAGCACATAAGAGGATAAGGCAAAGATGGCAGAATTCTACCTACATAACATAGCCCTCATAGACATGAATGTGTGGGACCCCATTGATAGTCTAGGGGACTTGCAACTAATGGCCATGGCCTCATGGATGAACCATGAAGAGTTGAGGGCAACAGAAATTAGAAGATTGATGATAAAGGAGTAGAATGAGCCATTAATGATAAGAGCTGAGCCATCAAATCCCATGGCACTCATCAGCACAGACAACCTGCTGGCCAATAATCCTCAGATTGCCCCTAGATATATAAGTGATCAGGCACAAGCCATTTCACACTTTGAGGATATGGGAGGGTTACTTGGGGATGACTATGTGCATGCATGTATGAGGAGATAGAACACCTTACCACACAGTTTGTAGATCAGGGAATATCGTTCCCCCATGAGGATGAAGGAGGCATTAAGAAGAGTGTCAATGTACAAGCTCTCCATGCAGAGGCTGAAGGTCAATTAGATTGGCCTCAAATTGAGTCCCCCACAGCTGTCAAGCATGCCAGAAGGTAGAAGAGAAGAATAAGAGGATTAGTGGGAAGAGATAGAAAGAAAGGCAGGATTCTATGACAAGGAAGAGGAGACCACATCAGAAGCATGGGATGCTAGGGAGGCCACCAGGGCCATAAAAGATGAGGAGATGGACTAAGTTGCTCAGAGGATGAGACTCATAAATGGGTAATTATATGGGCTCATTTTACCTCCTAACCTAGTCAAATCAACCATTCTCTTAGCTTATTGTATGATTTTCTGATTATATTTCTACTTATGGAGTGAGTTGAGTTGGTTATGATGCCATGTGGTCTAACATGTGTTTAATGCAGATTATTGATGAATTTTGAGGTCAAATTAAAGGATCCAGTGGAAAAATGGCAACAATAACTCGAAGTGGACAAAGGAGAGGACTTATAGGATGGAATCCCCCTCATTTAGTACTCCTCACTTCGAATTCCCCTTCATTTAGCTCGAAGTACAAGCAGCCAAATCATGCACTAGAATGCAGTCGAGCAAGTGGAGGATGACTGATGATTATCTCAAGTTTTGGCAGCCAAGCCTCCTTGATTTTAAGGAAGTCATTGGTAGCTTAATTTTTATAAGTAGAGAGGCCTAGAGCCTCACTAGGGTTGGATTTTTGTTGTATTTTTTCTTATGTAAGCTCTGCTCCAACTTCAAACTTATTATTTTGTAATAGTCCCATGTAATCTTGTTATTGTTTTGATAATAAAGATGGAATCCTTTTTGAGCTAGCACTGAGTTACCTCAGAGGGTTGAAACTCATGGGTTAGGGTCCAATCCAAGTATCCAAGCTCCTCTTTACTTGTATTTGTATGTTTTATTTCAGTTTGTATATTAGGTTGTTGTTAGATGTATTTCTTTTATGGTTAAGAATAGGTTGAATTTGATGATTCAGTAGTTTGCTTCCATTTGTGATTTCTATAGCAGGTTAAGTAGTGATAAAAAGAAGATTCAAAAGGCTAGAAATAGTGCCTTGGCCTCTCTTCCTCCCTTTGGGATCATGATTTGAGGCAAAGACCCTCTTGCTGCACCAAAAACACAGATTTTCCTCATTCATAGCACTTCTAGTGTTTGCAGCTTTCTAGTAGGTTAATAGTCTAGCTTTGCTTTTCTTCAGATCTTCTTCATCATGCTCACTTCTTTATTTTCAATAGTCTTCTTTCATGCTTTCCTTTCTTACAACATTCCTCAGCATTTACTTTCATAGATCATAGTTTAGACTAGTTCGATAACTCTATTTTTCTAGGTGCACTCATTTCATTGCTTGTTTGATCTTATTGGTTGACTGTCAGTTCCTGTGCAACAGATCTCTTCTAGCAATAGGTCAACCTATCAGCCATCCCATCCTCCATCTGATCCATGCCCTACACCATGTCTCACCTCAATTCTGCCTTAGTTTCCTGCCTTTTCAATAGAACTTATTCTTCTCTCCTTGAGCAAATCCAATCATATTTCTCTCTCTTGGTGGTTCATGGTAGACCATAGGTGCCCTAACACCTCATTCCAACCATCATCCACCTCTTTCACCCACTCTCACACCATCAAAATAGTGAAAACTTCTCTACCTCTTTCACCCACTCTCACACAATCAAAACAGTGAAAACGGCTCTCAGCCTCCTCCTGTAGGCCTCCTATAGAACGTTGTTTTTCCTCGTATAGATTTCCTGTGTCCTCCTGTAGACTTTCCTGCAGGCTTCCTTTTGAAGTCCGAGTATGGGAAAAGCCTCCAGAAGGTCACTTGAGACCTCATAGGACCCATCCACACCATCCTACATCCTCTCAAGTCCCAAAACTACCCTTCAACACCACTTATTCGCTGCCACATTCACACATAATAAATTACATGCATGTCAAATTCACATAAAAATACATAAGAATCCAAAAATATGTCTTTTTCTTATTTACTTCTAGAAATATCATAGTTAGATGTTTTTTACTTCCTTGAATAGGTAATGGCATTCCTTTCATGGTATTCATAACACTTTCTACAAAAGAAGAGTTAGTTGGTTAATTAGGGTTCACTAGTTTTGCTTTACATTTCAATCTTTCTCCTTTCTGTAGTTAGAATAACATCTATCTTTCTTTCCTTTCATCACATATAAAGCTTCTTCTAGAATCCATAGAAGTTGGCTCGAGCTCCTAGTGATCTTGTGCTGGCTGACCAAGTGACAACCTACAGTGAGAACTAGTAATTGTGCATACAGCACCGATGCTTCCAAGTTTCTTACGAACTACCAGGTTGATAAGAGTAAAGTAGGTAGCCCAGGAGTTGTAGCATTATTGTTGCAATACTAGTGATCACCACCAGTTCCTGACATGTGATCTAGACTTGTGTGAGGTTGTGAAATTTGCCTTATAGTGGGTGACAAAGGATCCTGAGCGCATCATGGAAACAAAGATCTTTTGGGTCTTGTTTGATTCTGAGTTGTGATGTTGAGCAACCAACGGTCACGGTTATCACCTAGCTTACATATGTAGTATGCTAATTTTGCAGATTTCAAGGTAGATTTTAATAATTTGTCTTTATACACAAATAAGGATGCCACAGGAACATGGCATAAGTTGCCATATTATGTCGAAGAGGATGACATTATGGGGGTCAATAGAAAATGGCCGAGCGAATGTCTCACCCCATTTGATGCAGGCGCCAAAACAAGTAAGGCTATAGAAAGTGACACAGGGAAAATTGTAGCTAGGAAATTAGTAAATAAAGACAAGGAGAAAGAAGCACAAAATGCTTCTACAAAAGAAAAGGCATCGGAGAAAGAAAATGTAGTGTAGCAAGAAATGATTTCCACCACTAAGAGGGAAGCACCAAAAGAAAAGTTTTGTGTAAAAGAAACGGATGTTGTCAAGGAGAAAACCGCAACCACATCGCAGGTAACTATTGACCTCGACGAACTTGATATAGAGTGTACCAATGTTGAGGTTGATACTAAAGGTGAAGGGAAGGGGGCGTAGACTTGGATTCCCCCTTCAGGATTAAGAAGAGGTAGAAGCGAACTTCCGCGGGACCTCACAAGAAGAAAAAGTTTGATAAATCTACAAGTGTGACACCATTGGTCCTCACAGAGGGGGACCTTGATGAGATCAATGATGCTTTCTACAATGCCACTGAAACTATTTGGGGACACATTGAGGACCAATACCACTAGGTATTGGACAAAGTATGGCAGGGCCTGTAGGAATTGTAGGTCAAGACATGAGTGATCCGGGTGAGTGTGGGCCAAGAGAGTGTGTCGAGCATTAGTAAAATGGATATCATGTCTGGACTCTTCCCTGTACCACTACCAAGTGTCTCTCTCTAGTTTTATACACTCAAAGAGCAGGATCGCACACAGTTTTGGAAGAACCTAAGTATCAACCTTGTAGCACTACTGATGCAGACTTTGCATGAGTTTCACCAAGGCGTGTCAGATGAGCTCCGCATTCGGGAGAAGCGAGCACTATCGATTATTGATGAGATCAAAAAAATTAATCAATATAGTTTTGAAGAGAAAGAGCAAGCCTTGTAGGCCCATGATGAGGCAATACAATAGAATTTGAAACTAGAGACTAGCCTTACCCAAGAATGTAGTGAGCTCCTTGAGCTCCAAATTCTAGCAGAAGTGGCCTAAGTAGAGAAATTAAGAATTTTATTGTTGTGGTAAAGGAATCTAAGGAGGAAATTGGTAAGGTATGGTTTGAGCTGCAACTACCAATATCTGAACTTCAAATTAAGTTGTAGCCAACCACTCCTCCAGAAGTCAGAGAGGAATGCGAAGCTACTATTAAAGAATATATGACATCCTTGGCCACTATAGTGAAGGATTGCAGCTAGTTGTTTCAGAAGACGATTTAGATGTGGACCTTGCTGTAGGAGGATCCACACTTGCAGAAGATCGATGCACATATCCATGAAAAACAACTTCAATTTGATGAGATCAAGGCTACAATGTGGACCTTAGCACCTGTGCAAAGGTTCACTAGACACTAGGAAGGAAAGTTCATCTAGAACCAGATTCATGAGTTGTGTCAGTCGGCTTACATTATCTCCTCAAGGATGCAACCATGGGGCAATGAGGCAAGCCAGCTATCACAGAGAGTCCAGAGCAAGTTGAAGGCTCTACAACAGACGCAAAGAACCATGGGCCTTACAGTCGAATGTCCAACCACAGAAAAATTGGTCGAAGAAGTTCGTCAGGCCGCTACGCAGGGAACATGAGATCTTCAAGCATTGAAGACAGAGTTTAGTGGCCCACAAATAAATATCAAGGCAACACTAGCGGAGTGACTCAGGACGAGTCACGACTTTGTGTTGGGGACATGGTGGGAAGGGTCCCCTGGGGTCAAATTTTGTAAATTTTTGTTAAATATTGTAAAGTCTCCACATTTTCAGGATCGGAGCGCATGTAGCACAGGTCGATAGGATTCAAAAGGGATTTTAGAAGGTTAAATCCCCTTAGTTTGTTAAAAATCAAGTTGTTTTGTGACCCACCCTTGGTTCACGGACCATGGTATTGTAATGAAGAAGGATATAAAAATGAGTCATAGAAGAGTTATAGAGATATCTAAGTAAGAGCATAGAAGTGCAAGATTTGGATTTGTTTTGTCTATTTTGTACTTAAGCAAAGGGGAAGGCTCCTATAGCTGTGTGTGTGGAGACCTTGGTAAGTCCGTAGCTAAGTGCGCAGGCCCCTGCAGCTGTGTGAGCAAGGTTGGAAAGCACTATAATTGAAGATATAAACATAATAAAGGATTGTTTCAAATAATTATCTGTGCATCTGTTTGTTACCGTTTCTCTCTTAATTTCCAATATTTTTGATCTATTGAACGTAATTAATCAGGAAAAGTACCTAATAGATTTGTGAAGAAGTAAATCTATTTAATTATACGATGTTATGCATGTTTATTGCAATTGGTGAAGGGCACAAATCTGTTAACTGTTAATTTTTGTAATTTTTGGGTTTTAAGGGTTAGGGTTCGTGGAAGTGAAGATAAGCCTTAAATTTAATAAAAACACATTGTTAGCTTATTGGGGCCTAACCCAGGTTCAGAGTTGATTTAGCCAAACAAATCTCGGTACTACTGGTCCTTTCGGCAACAGTCTGCGGAGCGCAGACTAAAGTCTCACCCGAAGTAGTATAGGAGGTTGCTAGAACTAGGCTTTCGCACCCTGGAGATGTCTGATGAGTTCAAGTGTTTCATGGTTTGACCCTGTGTGCACGTTGTTAAGCGCACTTTCCTGTACCTCGCAATCTAAGATGTTGCCTTTGCGCAGCCCTACTCAGGGGCCGAACGCTATTATTACGCAAGTCCTTACTAGTATTCCAATGTTAGTTGATTATTTTAGCCTACTTGTGTGCTTTAAGTTATACTTAACAACATAAATCATTCATACAGGTGCGCACAGTAAATAAACAATATATTTGCAATTTATATCAAACATGCATTAATCCAAGAAAAAATACACAAATTGATATCAAACTTCTCTTTATTAATCCCTTCTTCAGTTACAGACTCGACTCCGCCTTGTGCACTCAGCTACAGGGGTTCACGCACTTAGCTGCGGACTACTAGGCCTCTGCACACTCACCTTTAGAGCGTTCGCCTACTCTACGACCCAAAGACACACTTAGTCACTCAAACTCTTTCTCTTTCTCTCTACTTCTTCTACTTTGCTCCTCTATTTTCCACTTAGATCTTCACTCTATTTATATAATTCCATGGTCCATGGACCATGGGTAGGCCGACATTACATTACAAGACTAAGGCGGACAACCCTATGACTCTATCATACATTTCATGCTCCTTGCTCACAACTCGCAGAGTCTTTACAATAATATCAGGTCAAAACTTGGGTTTTTGAGCCCCAAAACATGCCTTGGGGGGATTCCATGCCCAATGAGCCCCCAGCACAAACATCGTGACTCACCCTCGAGTCACTCTGTTGACGCGATGATATTTGCATGGAGTCCCTCCGACTGTTCTTGAACTATGCTGAGGTCAGCAATGCTTTGAGTTGTTGCTTGCTAAATCTGTTGCATCCACTGTTCTAATACCTCCGTGTCTGAATTATTTCCATACATCTGTACCGGTATCTGATGCATATGTTTATAGTCCCACTCCTATGTCCGGTTCCTTGGAGCATGATGATAGTGCTTCTACTGGCTAGTCTGATAGCCGACCCATGCATGTAGGGCTTCAAGCAGCTGCCATTCACCTTGCCTCGGAAAGGTTCTCCATTTGGTTTGACTAGCTATACTATGCACTCGGTTGTGGAATAGTTCTTCTCGGCTTTGGAAAATCTACAACTTGCAAATGCGATAGGATGATCCAAGCCTTCTCCACCCTCTTGTGTGAGTACTACTCCCAACGCGATACATGACGCATCAACATGGATATGAAACTCCACATCCCATTTTGGGAAGACCAGGATTGGAGTAGAGGCCAATTTCTCCTTTATGACATCCAGGCTCTTCATGCAATCATCATTCTAGCAAAATGTGACATCCTTTTTTAATAGTTTCTCGATTGGCATGGTGATTTGGGCATAGCTTTTGATGAACTTCCTGTAGTACCCTGTGTGTCCTAAGGTAGTGTGCAAATGTTTAACACTTCGCGTTGCTTCCAAAGTTAGAATCACTGCAATCTTCGCAAGGTCCACCATCAGTCCCTGTTTGCAGACCACATGTCCCAACAGGTTCCCAAAGGGAACTAGGAATGTGCACTTCTTAAGGTTCAGCACAATCTGGTGTCGTTGGCAAGTATCTAGCATCAAGCGTAAGCTTGATATATGGTGTTTAACCAATCCAAAGATAGTCCAATAATCCAGATAGACCTCAAGGAACTTGTGGATGTATTCTTTGAATGCGGTAACAACGATGCGCGAAAAGATGGTTGGCGTGTTCTTCAACCCAAACGGCATAACTGTGTATTGAAAGCAGCCCCATTCCATTGCGAAGGTTGTCTTGCTCCTATCTTCCAGCGCGATTTTGATCTGGTGGTACCCTGAGCCCATTTGAGAGCGTCGAAACGCTGCTGTTTCGGTACTTCTTTTTCAAATTTGTTCAGGAAATCATCCATCTCCTTCAGCCCATCATACATAGGCAGATCTCTTGCTTTCGTTGCTACACAACGTAGTGACCTTATCATAATGTTGCAGTTGAGCTTGGTTAGCTCGTGTAACTGGTTCTGCCATCGTTCTATCTCCTCGTCTGAATCTGAGGTGCAGGAGCTTTCACGCTCCCACGAAATCCTACCATCCACCGTAGGATTCACCCAATCCTGATCCCACACGATTATCTTGTAGATAAAGTCTAGATCATCATCGTTGTTGCCATCACACACCGGCTCTGTGTATCATGATCCTTCCACAGGGTCTAAAGGTACCACTACGTGTAGTGACTTTTTCTCAAAACTCATCTTGCGCTTCTTTAGATTTATCACTCCATTCATGTCAGTGGACCAATCTATTCCTAGTAGTGTGGGATAGGGATTGTTGTCATCAACAATCTCTATCACTTCGAGATCTACAAGCGCACTTGCATCTTTGATATCTACCATCATTCCCTGCAATCTTCCCATTGGTACGATCTTTTGCTAGTTCACCATTCACAATTAAATAAGAGACCATTGCAATGCGGGCCTACCCATGCGCTCCCACGTCTGATTTGGCAGGATGTTTGCATCCAATATTAGATCCAAAATCACTTGATCCATTTCATATTCCCTGTTCTACGTAGTCAATCGCATCTCCCTTCCTGTTTACGTTGTGTGCTTTCTGAGCTTCTGGACTATGCGCGGTTCTCCTGGGCCAATACATCTAGTGATGAGTTTTTGTAGTCCCTTCACCACTTTTCTATCGCACAGTAGCTTCATGCATGTCTCTAGAAAGGTAGTGAGCATTGATGGGTCCATCTCAGGTTCTAGTTTGTCTTTACTACCTAAAGTGGAGGCCCATGAAGCTCTTCTTAGCTTCCATGAATATCTCCTTCATGCTCCAAATCAAATTCTGGTTCCTTTGTTGGAGCCTTGCGAACCCAGGCACTCTTTCTAGGCTGCTTTCCCTTGTCATCGCCTATCGTGATACCACTTCAGAGCATGATGTTTACATTCGAGTCCTCCTCACATGGCTCAGACCTCATCATTTTCAGGTTCTGAGTCGGGGGAGGTGGGAGTGTTCCTTTATTGTGCAACCTCGCTATCAGTGTGGGGCAGTCCTCCATCTCATAATCAAACTAGGTATAATATAAACATGATTCTCTCATTGGATTTGTAAAATCACGGGCATAATTCCCCGGCCCTCTGCAATTATAACAGATCAGATGTTCGTGACCCCTTCCTGGCTCCATTCCACCTTGACCTCGTCCGCACCCCTGAAATCCAGTGCATGCCATCCCTGCATTTTGATCGAGGGCTCGCATTTCAGTCTGAGCTCTGTAGGCAGGAGTCTGATCCATCATCAGTTCATATATTCTATAGGTGTGCTCATCATGGCCTACTGATCTGCAGAAATTACAAAACAACTGTTGGGACATCTGTGTATACTTCTGTAATAGGTGGCAGTTATCTGTAGCATGCTTCCCTCCTATTTGACAAATTGTGTACCATGGTACAGGTGCCGTGCTTGGTCCTTCTTGTGCCTCTGGTCTCAATGGCATCGACCCTCCTCCTGCCAGGTAATCTGTGAGGACTGGAAAATGGTCCTTGTCATGTCCTTGGCCTTTTTACTTTATGCACCATACCTCCTTCTGCACTTCCGGCCAAGTTGTCCTGTCTTGTTTCAAGCTCTGCATCTCAAGATACAAGATTTTCAACTACACGTGGATCTGTTGGACTCCCAGATTAGGATCTTGTATCGGGGTCTTTTGCAGTCTCATTTCAATATCCAAGGCCTCGACCTAAGTTGACAGCTTCTATTGTGACAATGCATTCCTTAGATGCAGTGTTAGCGACGCTAAAAATCGTGCGTGATGTTTCCCATCCATCATTTCCATGTTGGCTTCATGAATCATACCCTTCAGTCTCTGATCTAGCTCCCAGGAGGTCTCGCTTGGAAGCATGGCGATTTCCTTAAATCCAATAATCAACCGTGTCTTTGATTTTGACCTGCTAAATTCCATGTTTAGCACAACTTGGATATCTGCGATCCCTGCATTTGGATTGTCATTGGAATGCTTAATGTACCATGTCAGTGCATGATCCTGCAATGCACTCACCAGTGTTCCCTTCTTTATATTGTCATCTGTGACTCCTTGTGCTTCCCATATAGCCTTTACCATGAACCAAAATTGGTCTATATCTTCATTCCCTACTCCTTTGAACACCAACAATTTTATTGCGCTTGCCATATTGAACTATGGTGGTGGCGGAGGTAGTGTGAGCGAAGATGGGGGTGAAGATGGTGAAACTAGTGGTGGTGTAGGTGGGGGTGGTATGCACAGAATTCGCTGTCTTATCAGACTGATTGCACTTATTGGGGAAACTTTCACGAGCTCTTCCTCGCTTTCTCGCAGAGGTGAAATCAAGGGGCTAGTTTCTATCTCTGTGCTACCTTCATTTCTATAGATTTTCCCACTTTGCATAGCCCCAAACATCAATTTATTTGCATAACTCACTTTTCACACAGTAGCATCTTAATGAAAGTGTTTAAAGTTTTAGCATACTTACCTCGCGGTCCTTTGAGGAAGCATCTTTCCATCTCACTGTAGCTGACTGAAGTATCTACCGCAAACTCAGTGATAAACCATCCTATAATTTGATCGAGCCAATGGTCCACAACATGCTTGATCTTATCTTCCGATGCTTCCAATCTGCACACCAAATCTGATGTCCACACAATAGGTTTGTTGAGCCTAAACCTTCCCTGATTGTCTGCTAGCTTTGCGATCCACTCATACAAATCAAAGGGGAAGGATGCAAATTTTTTTTTGTGGATTTCCGTATATAAGTAGCACTCTAACCACTCTTCCTTCGATACTTGCGGATTCTTGTTTTCCTGCACCATGAACTCGTGAATCTTTCTATCCAACCACTCTTCAATTTCTTTCTTTGTCAGATTCTAGTGACATGAAATCAGACATCTCTTATGTAGATACCGGTCCTGGCAACAGAACCATTTGTTGGCTTATTGGGGCCTAACCCAGGTTCAAAGTTGATTTAGCCAAACAAATCCTAGTACTACTGGCCCTTTTGGCAAAAGTCCACAGAGCCGGACTACGGTCTCGCTCGAAGTAGTATGGGAGGGTGCTAGAACCAGGTTTCTGCACCTTGGAGATGTGTGATGAGTTCAAGTGTTTCGCGGTTCGACCCTGCGCACACGTTGCTATGTGCACATTCCTATACCTCGTAACCTGAGATGTTGCCTTCATGTAGCCCTACTTGGGGGGCCAAATGCTATTATTACCCAAGTCCTTACTAGTATTCCAATGTTAGTTGATTATTTTAGCCTACTTGCATGCTTTAAGTTATACTTAACAACATAAATCATTCATACAAGTGCACGCAATAAATAAACAATATATTTGCAAGTTATATCAAACATGCATTAATCCAAGAACAAATACACAAATTTATATCAAACTTCTCTTTATTAATCCCTTCTTTAGTTACAAACTCGACTCCACCCTGCACACTCAGCTGCAAGGGTCCGTGCACTCAGCTGCAGACTACTAGGCCTCTACTCACTCCGCTGCAGACTACTAGGCCTCTATGCACTCAGCTGCAGAGCCTTCTCCTACTCTATGACCCAAAGATGCACTTAGTCACTCAGACTCTTTCTCTTTCTCTCTACTTCTTCTACTTTTCTCCTCTCTTTTCCAGTTAGAGCCTCACTCCATTTATACAATCAGGCCAACATTACATTACAAGACTAGGGCGGACAACCCTATGACTCTATCATACATTTGACACTCTACGCCTACAATTCGCGGAGTCTTTACAACAATATCGGGTCAAAACTTGGGCTTTGAGCCCCAAACATGCCTTGGGGGCATTCCATGCCCAACACACATCACATAGTACTTTGGATGCAAAAACCTATTTCTAGCATCCCCCAATACTACCTCAGGTGAGATTACAACCTCGTTACATGGGTTGTTGCTGAAAGGGATGATAGTGTAGGGTTTTGTTGGTTAGCGCAGTTAATTCTAAACCTAGGTCCAAGCCCCCTCCAATCAACATTACTGGCTCATTGTTCCAAGTCGCACTCCCAATGTGCATTGAATTCCATCTGGAAATGATGATGACCAAAACAAATCCATCCATGACCTTCCCTTCTCTGCTACACAGTCCCTCGGGCAATCTGGTCACCCCCTTCTATGTAGTCACTCACCTTCCAATTTCCTCAGCATCCCCTATCCTAGGTGATCCATCCCTTGGAAAGGATTCCTCACATAGGAAGTTCAACAACCAAGGCATATCCTTGTCTCAAAACCATAATACCTTTCGTAGCATGCTCATGGAAAAAAATGTACATTATTGGGTACCAGTGCCCCACAATGGCCCTGCTCCTGAATACTTTACCAACACTTTTCTACCTATTCCAATTTCTTTCACTATTTTTGATGGTTCTTATAGTCGGTTTCAACCACCTAACTGAGCATTTCTATGATTCTTGTACCAAGCACGTAAACTCCATTAGATTTAAAATAAAGTGAAATAACTTTAAATCACACATCATTGGCAACCCTTCGATAAGGCACAATTGCATTTCTGCTTGCTTCCTGTCATAACAAGTCAAACAAACATATTTAACCAAATCATCATGTATAAACATATCACATCAAGTTAGCTCAAAACGAAACCATCCTAGATCAAAATCATAAATTCCATGTAACCATCATAAATTAGAATCCTAGATTACATATGATCATCATAGACTAGAATCATAAATCACATGCATAATAAAACTGAAATAAAATATTGATAATTATCCTTTAATCAATTGTTAGCTTCTACTTTTTTCCTTATTCCACATGCTCACTAGATCAGTTTCCCCACTCAATAAAGATCCAGTTCCTTCTCCTTAACTAGGTACACATATTCATAGTGTGCATCACACACATACAACCAAACATGACATACAACACCATGAAATATGTACTTCTACACCTGACATACAACACATACACCTGAACCTAGTCTACAACACAACATGATACATATACCTACATCTGGTGTACACCACAACACAATACATACACCTACACTTGATGTAAAACACAATACATATACATATAGAGTACAACACAACGAATACACCTATCATGATACCACAAATACAGAATGCACATACATAGTATCACATGACTGCATCAGAACATGCACAACATGCGCACAATACCACATGTACAATAGTACCATATGTACAACTTGTACACAGTACCATGTGCACAATGTGTGCACAACTTCACATGTACATGACACTACCTGCACAATTTGTACAGAGCGCCACCTGTATGATGTGTAAACAATACCATGTACACAACACCACATGCACGACATGTACACAACAAGACATGCACGATATGCACACAACACCACATCTACAACATGTACACAACACCACATGTACAATCATGCACACAACACCATATGAACATAGTACCATATGTACATCATTCACACAACACCATATGCACATAGCACTGCATATACAACATGTACATAGCATCATATGTACACAACATCACATATCCAACTTGCTCACAACACCATATGCACACAACATTGCATAACCATCATGCACATAGTACAATATGTACTCAACACCACATATCCAACATGTGCATAACACCATCTATACCTAGCACTACATATGCAATATTCACACAACACTATTTGTACCACCTTTTACATAATATTACATAAACAACATGTACACACACTACATATACACAACACTGCATGTGCACAACATCACAGATGTAACATGTACAACATACCTAACATATGCACAACAATAGTACCACACATCCAAAACCACAATATCTCTACCAAGCAACCTTACTTCCATTGTCTCTCTGCCATCCATGCTTAACGCAACATGCTGCAGATATTACTGCTTTCATTTAACTGATGTACCCCTCAGAGTTATTTGTTATAACATAAATTTAGACATATTACATGCATATAATATCAATTCATATCCACATGATACTGACCTCATATATTTGTCATGACTACTCTTCCTACTTGATTCGTCATAAACCAGGGACCTCATCATTCCATTCACCTGCATAAGAAATCATTCCTCCACAAGGCTTTGACCCCTGGCAACCCTATTAGATAGTGACATATATATATATATATATATATATATATATATATATATATATATATATATATATATAAACATTAGCATAAAAAAATCATGATCATGTCAGACAATGTCATACATACACACATACATACGTATATAAACATCAAATAATCATGATCATAACATAATTACCAGATAGCATAAGGCTAAGGTTAAGATAACTCCCTTTATTTGTGCACATGTGCACAATATTCAGAACAACCATTCCCAACATAGGCCAGTCTTATGTTACCTTAAGCCCATTTAATTTACCTTTCTTGTTACATTTCTCATGACTATCCTGCCACCGTCCATTTACCTCAATGGATCCAACTAATCCAATTAGCGGTCATACACTTGCCTTCAACTTCCCTTATACATGCCCTGAGCTTCAACCAAGCATTACATCACCTATTGGGTACCGCACAACTCTTCCTGAACTCCAATAACTTTCCTCTTTCCCAAACCAATTCCCAAGGCTGAAAACTTAAAAGGAAAACACAACAAACAAACGAGAGAAGAACATGAAAACCAACAACAATACGACACTACAAACAAAGTGGCATGGCCATGAACAAGATGCAAAAAAACTGCAATCAAGCACAACAAATAATCAAAATACCAAAATCATGAGATTGACAATAGATGCCATGACTTAACCCCCATGGTTCCCAATGCTTCCAAGGGAAAGCTCAACCTGAGCCTTCTTCGAGATTTCATGGAAGCATATTTTCCATGCAATCTCGTGCATCATATTTCCATAAAAACAAAATTGTTAGTATATAAATAAACATAAAAATACACCAGTTAGCTTACCTTGTTGTTCCAGGCATGTTGCTTGCAACTAAACACATCAATGCCATCTCTCAAGGGACTCCAATCCTTTGACAAATCTACCCATAAATAGAACCAATTTTTGTACTTGTCAAATACATATTTATGAATATAACACATATCCTCATAATGTTAGACAAATTTAAGGTTAAGAAGACTTCATGTATGCAAAGCACTCATTCGTTTGTAATTACCATTTCCAAACATAGCCAAAATAATTTTCACCCAATTCATTTTTTTTACCTTCTTTCCTTGTTGCAATCGAGTCTTACTACATATTATCACATTACCCAATTTTTAGTTATATAATCACATAAACTATTACCTTGTCATGCTAACACCAAGCATGTTTCCTAGAAACTACTCACATATGTCGATCACATATTCAAAAGATTAAGGAAACATATCTATCAATTTGAAATTAACTTTTACCAAGGCTAACAATCATGTCATAATCCATAGTCAACTCACATTCATCAGTCATAATGCATAATGTTACATTCAAGTACATATTAGCTATCACAACACATGTGTTAGTATGACCATGTTAAAACAAGATCATTTCTTGAGGAAATCTTATAGACACATACTCATATCATGCGATTAATCAAACGTTCAACAACGGATAGACGACATAATAGACACCAACACGCAAACACCAAATAGATGACATAATCAAACATTCAAGAAAAAAGTAGATGACATAAGCAAGCTCATACCTTAATGTATCTGAGGGGAGGGTATATTGTCTACACAATTAATCTATTTAGCATGATATTACTTCACAACACATTGTATCAAACAAAATAAGGTCATGATATCCATAATAGTAACTAAATAACATGTTCACATTATAGACTCATAAACAATTATCTTTCATACACAATAATCACATATGCACAGTCAGCCTAGATAAGTTGACATAATATCACAACATATTAACTCATATATGAATGTCATAACCCTAACCATTTACATAGACCCATCCAAATTAGTATTCTACATATAACATCAAGATATTAATGTAATAACCCTAATCATCAAGTTACTAGCATATAAAAACAGCAAATTATATATCATGCTCATCAACAACATATAACCTAATCATCAAGTTATCTAACATAAAACAACAATAACAATGCATACAACCATAAGTTACGACTAGTCATGAATATCTTACACATGTGCATATGATTACACTAATCAACTAGCTTCTATCATATATGGAACCATAACACCAATAGAATGAAAGGCATACACATAACCATAATGCATATAAGAATCATTAACCTACATATCTGCATGGTCAACATACAACCTGTAGGATGAAATGCTCTTGCCTCGAGGTCCAATGTTGAAACTTCACTTTGATGATCTGCATCTCCTTCTCTATCTTGACCAACACATTAGCATCATAACATACCAATATCATGATGATGACCTAATTGCATACAATGACCTCACAATCCATGTCCTACATACCATACATGCATAACCATAACCATGATAATGCATGCATAACAACATATAGACACTAACATGCATAACAAATGCATATACAACTATACACTCATGACGAAACATCCCACAACAACACCATCAACATTCACATGGTGACATCCCTACAACCATGATCAACACCATGCAAATGCAAAAAGCACATGGACTACAAGCATATGCAACACACATGAAACTGGCATGAATGCATGACCAACACATCGCCAATCCAATCTAAGGTGTGAACCATTCTCTGATACCACTCTGTAACACCCTCCTCCCACATCCACCAAAGTAATTATCCAACCATGTTAAACATGTGTTGAGAAGATACTATAATGGGATTCAACCTCCTAGGTGACCTTAAGGAAGTGGAATCGATAAAAACACACCATACAGACCTTCCAAATCAACAACAGGACTCCCATGAACCATCCCAAGTTCTTAGGTAACTAACTCCCTGGTCCCACTAAAGTTTAAGAGTATTAAACTCCTAGAATCTCCCTTGATATGGGCATGCATGCATTTAGAGGGCTTTGGATGCTCCCACAATATGGTATACCAACTGTTAGCCTCCTGCTATAGCAGGTTAATCATCTTTCATGATCGACATTTTTACATGCCAAATATGTCGTACTATGCATGCTGCAATGCTCCATATTTGCTACAGATGACCAGAGAAGTATCTGTGAAAGTGAGCTAATCTAAATGCCACTGCTTTGTTCTAGTCTTGATGAGTAATCCATTTTGATCAATTTTCAAGTATGGGAAGGCCAAACAGCTTAATCTTGGCTTCCCTGGGTTTCAATTTCATGTTGTAGAATATAGAGAATGAACATCTGTCCAAACAGCTTAATCTTGGCAGATTTGTAGTTAGGTAGAGAAACAAGGGTGCTCAACAGCTTAATCTGAGCCCCTGGCTAAAATAAGTGTAGAAGTAGATAGGATCACAAGCAACAAGAAAGAATGAAAAGTTGGGTATGCTAGTTCAAGTGCACCCAAACCAAAATAAGAGAAAATGCTAGGTGAGTAGGTCGGGTAGGTAGCTTTGTGGTTGCATAATCATAGCTTGTGATCCATTTCATATTGTCAAGTGTTATATCTATCATATCACAAGTTGAAGGCAATTGTTCGGTTGGAGTACTTCAAGAAATGCATGTCTAACTTCCCCCTCTTCCTCTTTCCCAAAATCACTCACTAACTTCCCCTAAAAGAGGTCAAGATCTGCTTGATACCTCTTAGATTCATCATGTTCGATATCATTTGCCTTGGTGAAGATCTGCTTCACTCAAGGAATGTCCATACTCCTTATATAAGTCATTTTCCCTCTTAATAGCCTAAGATTCGCATACTTAGTGCTTTCTTATCACTTGTCATGTTAACTACTAACACTACTATGTAGCTCCCTCTCTATTTCCCCTTCCCCTACTAAAACTATGTATATAACTCCCCTATATACTTATCCCCTCCCCCTGGTTGAAAAATAACCATATGCATCCTCGGGAATTGCTAAGTTTATCTGAAACTCAGCAAGAACCCTCATTGACCCCTCTAACCATCTTCCAAATGCATAAGCACTCATTCCTTTGCATAGTTTCCCTTCACATGTATAAAAATCATCTCTTTGGCCTTGGTTTGCCTTTATAAGGCATGAAACCCTCTTTGGTCACTAAACCCTCTCAAAACACATCACATTCCTCCTAAATGCCTTTGGACTCATTCCAAGGCATGAAAGTTGCCAAAAATCATGCAAAAATCATTAAAAACCTTCTACAAATGAAAAAATCCTCCCTTTTTGGCCATCAGACCCCTTCTGATGCCTTAGAATCCATCCGAAACACCAAAGGCTACCCCTCCGAATTCATTTTTCCTTTGCATTTTAATAAAATGCATGCTCCGATGAGAAAAGGATCTATTTTGTCCCCCTCCGATGCGATATCGCTATCGGGAGGGGGAAGTGGCATATAACAAGCATATTTGGAAACCCTCCGAAGACATGTGCCCTCCCTCTGACGCGATATCGCTGTCGGAGGTCAGGCGATATAATGTGTTAACTCTATGTTGCATTGCCGAAAGCCCGAGCCGGACCCGATTTCAAAAATAATAAAGGGCTTGCATAAGCATTTCGGATCCGCCATATTTCGGCGATTCTATGTGTGCTGCCCCCCAGTCCCTCCGATTGCCGATCCACCGACGGATCCAGGACCGTTGGATCGGGCCCCAGATCTAACGGCCCAGATCTTGTCGCGTGGCCCCCCACTTCGCATCGCCCCATATACTGCTCCGATTTGGCAGAGCCGATGAGTTATCAAATGCAGCCTTAAGGGTTTTCGGGTCCGCGGACCCATTCCACTGTTAAAACCGTCGATTTGGGTCCCGCTGATGGGTCGGACCTGAAATAAAATAAAGAGGGCATGTATAACTTATCGGGTCCGATGGGTTTCGGCGTTTCTATGTGGCAACCCCATGACCCCGCCGATAGCGAATTGCCGAGTTAATCTCAGCTGCCCATTCAGGCCCAGAGATCAACGGCCCATATTTAATCGCATCACTCCTATATGGCTCCGACCAGCGCAGCCGAAAGGTAATAAAGTGCAACATATAGTATATCGGGTCCGCTCACCCATTTTTACCAAATCCGCCGATATGAAAGTTCCGATGGGCCGGACCCGATCTCCATAAAGAAAGAGCCTATAAGTATTTCGGGTCCACCAGGTTCATCGCTATTCGGAGGTTTTATGTGTTGGGACCAATGGTCCGCCCCGATGCGATTTAGTGCCAGCCATTGGATCAGCCCACGCCAGATCCAACGGCCATGATTTAATTCAATGAACAGTGTCACTATTGGGCCGTTTTTCAATGAAAAATCATGTTTTTATGGCATTCCGCCTGTTTGTAATAAAAGGGCCATTTAAATGTTTTCTGTGCGGCGCCCCTGCCCACCCAGGTATAAAGGAAATGATGGTTTCCTTAACCATTTTGAGATCGCTCCAAGCCCTGTTTTTGCTCCAGGGGGCCAGTCTCAGCCTCGGCACAGTTGGCAACACTTTTTCCTCCTGTTTGCACCATTTTTCAAAAATTTTAAGGCTGGTTTTGATCAGCCAGAGCGCCGATAGCATTCCAAAGGCCACGGGAACCTTTGCAGTAGTTAATTTTGCATTAAAAGGCAGAAAAGGGGCGATTTGACTGCGTAAAGTGTATCAGAGGAAAGGGAAGGCTCAAGTGCATGTCAAAAGGTATCGGGAAAGCGACAGATAGTATCAGTATTGTGGATTCAAAGTAGATGAAGGCAGAAAGGCCCCAGTAGTTATAGCAAAGCATCATTGAGCTGTAATGGCTCACCAACTCACAGAGTTTGGCCATTTAAGGCAATAAGACCACTTGAAGGCAGATTAAAGGATTTCAACGCAGATTTATGACAAGTACAATGGTCCCAGTCGCATTTTGGAGCAACGCTTCTTCCTTAATTACGCAGTTATCACACAGAGGACAGCTCGTGGCTCAAGGCACTCTTTCAGTCCATGTTTGAAGCTGCAGGACCATGTGCAGCCCTAAAGAACCATTCTGATGAGTCTGCTCCCTCATGCGCAGCCGTTTTAAGTTATTTCATGCATTTATTTTCAGCATAGATTAGGATCAATGACATTGACTGCACATATCTCTTTCGATCTGTTTTCAGAGATATTTTTGAGATATTTTTCCCCCTTGACAGCTGTTCAAGGGAAGTCTGTAGCTATTTTTCTTTATATACCACCCTCTGCACTGTTTTAAGGGTTGGTTGGTTTTATGACTCCTCTAGAGACTCGCTCTGTATCTGATATGATTTCTTTAATCAAAGACTGCTTAAAGCTTGGAGGATGGACTGTTTGAAGTGTTTTTAATGGTTGAAGAGTGAATGATGGAATTCATGTGCTGCTATATGGATCAATAAGTGTTTCTCACCTCTGTTATTTCAATTTCATACATGCTCAAGTCACAGAACAAAAGATTGGTCTAGAATTTGCTTAGCTGCACTCTCTGCTCAGTTTCTGTGGCATCTTAATGTTTTCCTCTTGATTTAGGCATAAATATGAATTCCTTTATGGCTCATGTTTGATCTATTTCACATATGAATGACTGTTGTTTAAGAATTATTAGCTGCTCCTAGATAGAGCTCATTCATCTTCCCTCTGTTAAGCTGAGTGAGAGATTCTTTGTTGCCTCTCATTCCTTAGCCCTCATTCTATCCTTTTAGCTTGAATATTGTTTCACGAGCAGCTACCTTGCTCCTCATTCCTCTTGTGACCAAGAAAGCACACCAGCAGTCCTAGTCCATGACTCCATGCCCAATGGTTTGAAACTTACCACGCTATGCATTGCCTCTCTACTTGAAAACATCCTCCTTCCCACCAAACATAAACAAAACCCCTTGAACTCAATAACTAGCCTAATATCATCTTCAACAAAGCTAAATCATAAAGAGAGAGCCCTCTCTGACTACAGGTGGGCTAGGACCTGCAGTCCAAAGATTGGTTTGTGGTTACCTCGGCCGTATCCCTTTAAGGAGCTTTAGGGACAACCAGAGTGATAACACCAACATCCAAGGACTTTTCTGCCCAGTGTTGTGCCTACGTCCTAGATATTTGAGCCACATTTTCAAGCCTAGAGCCCAAGTCACTGCCCATAACTAAATGGAAACTTTAGGACAAAAAGATAATAGTGGAATGATGATACAAATTCAATTACTTGAACAAAGGATTGACAAGACCCCTACTAACCATGACAGACATTTCATCAAACATATCACAAATATGTAATCTACAGGAGTAAACAAAATATCTTAGAATAGGGGTCTGGTACTTATCTAACAATCACTAAGAAGCATTGTTCCCTTATATCATTAGTTGCACTATCATCTATTAGGTCATAGATACATTTTTCATTCATTTACAAATCGAAACATCCATATATCATCACTGTCATAATACATGCTTATAACTAGCTTAATAACAACATAAATATTAAGGATACATCAACCATAGAATCTGAATATACACCAGTACATTTACACATAAGATGTCAAAGAAAGAACCTCTTATTAATGAATGTAAAAGCCAACCCGGGATGGGACTACCACGTTCCACCCAACTATAGAATGGATGAGCCAATTCTCTGCTCAGCCGTTCACCCTCATGCCATATTCCAAGCAATAATGTGTGACTCAAACAAAAATAACCAACCAGGGCATCTTGAGGTTAAACCACCTCACCCTCATCAATAGAAACCAGGCTTTACCACAATCCACACCAAATCACTAGGCCAAAACAATAAACATGTAGTAACAGGCCTTACAATGATCTCCACCAGATCACTAGGCCAAAACAAGTATGGATGCCATTAGATTTCTCCACCTACACCGTGAGGAATTATCCTGTCTCCTAGTCTCTCAAACTTTACCACAATCCACACCAAATCACTAGGCCCTAAAATGAGACCCACACTCTAGGATTTACTGCATATCCCATCCTAGGATTACTAGTCCTAATGGATAGAGCACCCACATCTAGGATTTTCCATATATCCTGCCATTCATCGATCGAGGATTCCTAGGCCCACCGAGGTAACACAATACTTGGATTTACCGCAACCCACAATATGGTTCAGTAGTCACTAGGCTAGTGGATTTATCACAATCCATAGTCCAGTTTAGGGATCACTAAACCATGTGTTCTTTTTTTTGGAGATCCACCTCACTCAGGTTCGAATCCATCCAACAATCCAGCTCAAATGAAACATAAGAACCCCATCACAACATTGCTATCTGGAAATGGCAAGGCCGGGCTTAAAAAATGGTCACACCTGGTAAAACCCATGCCATAACAGCAAAAAACCATATGCAATACCATGCATCCAAATATAGCAAGAAAATCACACATGCAAATCGATACCTACAAAGAATCTTGTTGTTGTTGCTTGATCTTTCTCTTGCTTGCTTGCTCCTTCCTTCCTTTTGGCTTCTTTTCCTTTTTTGATCTAATGCAAAAGTTATCCAAGAAAACTATAAGTGTCTAAGAGTGAGAGAGAGAGATAGGGAATAATGAGAGAGCTACAAAATTGAACTGACAAAAGTCTGAGCCAAAAGCCTGCCAACTGATCATTAGAAGCCTCTTTATCAATGAGGCCTCTATTTTCTTCATTTCCATTATTTTTCTTCATTTTTCTCCTCACATGCAACCTATGACCTTTCACCTTCCTTTTCACCTAATTTCCTTTATTTTCATAAATAAATTCACCAAAAATGCAATTTTTTCATTTCCTTTTAGAATTTCCTTTAGCCATAATAACCAAAATGAACACCCACTAGGATGTTTTTTCCCACCATTCAGCTTGGAATACGTGTCCCATGAACATGGCCTTATATTTTTATATTTACATGAATTTTTAACCAAGGTTGTTACAACACTCATATCCAGGCAGTGTGCCATGATTTAATTTTTTTCCAACCGTGAGCTCAAGAAGACCCTCGCTGCAATAAGAAGTGCATTTCCAGACCCAACCATGACATATGCAACTAAAATAGAACATAATATGTTAGACACAATTTCTTCAAAAGTATCCATTGTCAATGGTGTGGAAGATTCCCACACTCTTCTACAACGAATTCATGACCGATTTAAATATCAACAGAAGATGATAACGGAAAAGATAAACACTACGGAGGCCCATGTTCAACAAACACAAGATGAGTCGGCCAAGATAAAGTATATACTCTGGGACCTCTGGCTGCTACCTCATACACACCAAGAGACACTGTAGTAGCTCAGTGATGAGATCGATGCACAATGAAATTATTTGTTCAATGAATGACCAACCCAACAGATGTCTGAGACTGCATCTAAGTTCCTCAACCACGCATCTACAGTCACGGGAATATCGCAGGTAGTGCTCAATGAATAGACCCAATTCTGCTAGGAAGTCATTGCCTTTGTCCTTGAATTTGGGACCTCATTTAAACAAATTCCTAGCACTTCGTAGCTTTCCTTGGCAAAAAAGGAATTTGTATAAGTAACCACAAACCACTTTTAAAGATGGAATCTGGCTCTTCCAACTTCAGAGAGGGATCTCTCCGTATGATATAATCTTATTGCTTAGATCTTAGGCTAGATATGAAAGGAAAATATAGGTTTTTTCAAAGTTTTGGTTGTAGAATGAAAGAAAAGTCAATTGGGCATGCAGTCATGAAAATCTTCACTAATCAATGTTACATAGTATTTTTTCACGCCTCCTACACTTCCCTGTGACATACCCTGAAGTGCTCGAAACATGACCATCATGCAGTATATTCATTCATATATGTAGTTTAGATCCTTCCTAAGACATTGATTGGAAAATTCCTTGAGCTTCCCTTGAAGGAAATAGCTCTTAAACCCTAATTTGAGAATCATCGCTCTTATGAGGCTAAAAACCGCGATGATTGCCTGTTGTATTGGACATGACCCGTGATGGCATGTCATTGTTTTCTCATATACCTATGATGATCACAAAAAGGAAATTTTCCCAAAGTGGATGAGAAGCTTCGTGATCTAGAAGCTTCCAAAGTGGTGAGATAGAGGTTTTTTGCCATAGATGAGGTCAAATTCTCCCAACTTTGCCTCTTGGTCTTATCCCTATGAGCTACCTCCTTTAGATGATGGCCTACTCCTATATATGGAGAGATCATAACTCCCTTTCCCATCCTATATATTCATCCTCTCCCATTCCCAAATGATTAGACGCTAGTTGGTCTATGTCTGTTTGCACCCTTATGCTAAGATTGTACCTATATGCTACTCATTTGGCTTGGAGAAGGAGTGCTTGGAGAGCTTAGCTTGGACTTGGATATTCATTCAGGAAGAGCCTATCAACATCAAGGCTTGGTTGTATGCTTCCGCTTATTCTCTATTAATATACAATTGTTGGTCCATTTTCCCTAAATGTGTATGCTCATATATCATTTAGCTTAACATTCCTTGATCAGTTAAGTAGGTTTCTTTTGAATATGCTATTTATATGTGCATGCCTTGTTGTGTCTTGATCTCTTGTGCAGGTGCCTAAATGGTGAGAGTAGTAGGACCGAGCCCGTGATGCACGTGATTCAAGGTCTTCAACAAAAGAGATTGAGATAGCATCAGAATGAGGTAGGTTATCTTCTTCGTCTCTCTTTTCAATTGCAACTTAGGGAAGTGTCTAGTAGATTTTCCATTCAGTTGCTAGACCCACTCATTGGGCTAGAGGGATCATCTTTGTCCACAAAGAGGGTTTACCTAGAAAACAAAATGGTGACTCCACTAGGGATAACCCTTTCCATTCAATCCTTCACCTTGAATTTGTGATGAGTTTGATCAACCATCAGTTTTCTAGCTTGTTTTCTTTTCTGTAACTATTTTCACTTGCTGGTGATTGCTTGAGGACATTGATTTTTTTCTGGTCTTGAAGATTTTTCTTTTCTTCATTTTTCTGCCCATCGTGGTTTTCTTCTTGATAGTCGCGATGACATTGCATATGTCTTAATTGCAATCATGATTATCATTGTTTTGCCTATGATAGGTACGATGATCCCTTAGTATAAAATAAAATCGGGTTTTTCTTCTTGTTTTCAGTCTCTCTGTCCTCTATAAGTGATTTTCCAGAGTGTCTATGCTGTTTTTGATTGATTGTCTTGATTAATTTTCAAAATTTGTCTCATTGGCTTTGAAGTGAAATCTGATTTAGTAAATTTATTTGCTAAGGTGTATATTGCAGCTCACGGTTACTTGGTAATCCATTTTTCCTTGAGTATCATGAGTAGTCATTTCGATCTTTCCTGACTCCTTAAACTTGAAAAGACTATTGAGTACTTGTCCTTTCAGCTTGCTAAACTGATGAAAGCGACTAAAGTCACCTTTTTGTCGTTTTACTAACTCTTAAAACATGAAAAGGCAAAGTTTTTGTTTCAAATTCTAAAATTAATTGACCACAAAACAACATCCTTCCTATGGAAATAATCCTTAGTAGATCTTAGGTTGATATTGATGGCAACATTTCCTGCATCTACCATTCAAGGAAACCCCTCTGATGGGAATCCTAGTCCTTTCCTTCTCTTGGAAATACTACTACTCCCTATATGGCGACATTGTCCCTTCCTAGATTGACCATTGGTCTGTCAATTTTGTTATTTTTGACCTTGGTGGTTCCGAGTGTCCAAAATTCTTTTCAACCAAGTTCTCCTACACCTAAACCATATGAACCACACGTTGATACTAAAGTTGACCCCTTGCCTTCTTTGCCTATTTCTTCACCCCGTTCTTCCTCTTCGCCTAGTGAAAGTTTGGATTCTAGTAACCAGGGAGTTAAGAAGAATAAGAATAGGACAAAAAGGAAGAAGAAAAATAAGCAAGGGGGAAACCAAACAACTATTGTTACCAATGCAACTGATGTAGAAAAATCTTTCAACTTGCCCTAGAAAGTAAAATCCCCTTGCATGTTATGTAAGGATGATCACCTTCTTGGGAATTGTCCTGGTATTCCCAAGGTCTTATAAGTGTGGTCTACAGGTTCACATCGACCTTTGTCATCAGCGTCTGGCAATCATGCTGGTGATAAAAATTCAACTAGTAATAGTATAGCTCATGGGAAAAAGGGAATAGTCAAATTTCCTTGTACATTGTGTGAAGGTAATCATCCCATTCACCTTTGTCCTCTTATGGATGAAGCTTCCAAAAAGTTGGAAAACCTTATAGCTTCTCAACCTCATCTTTTGATTGGGTATCGAAATTTTTCCCCTGATCCTTCACTAGTTGATCCAATGATTGTTCAAAAGTCATCTTTGGTCAACCCCACTCTCTCTGAAAGTGAGTCTCATGAGTCCGTTCTCGACCAACCATTGGTTGAGAAACCGTAGACTTGCCTCCACCTTCAATTAACTGTACCTTTTCGGTAGAGAGTCAACCTCATACTGCTCAGGTTCTTCTGGTTTCTTCAGTTTCAAATGAATTGGAGGTAAATCCTCCCATTCCTGAGGTGCATGAGTGTAGTTCTCATGTTCCCATCGAGCATGAGGGAAGCTATCACGTTTCTACAACACCCCCTCTGAGTAGTTTAGCCGCTTCTTTTGATTGGAGTAGACTAGCAGGATATCACCTTCCATCTTATGTGCCTTTTCAGATTACCATACAAGATTACCATATGGTCGTACCTAGCATAGTCATAGACAAGGGCGCATTTGTTAGCATCATGTCATCAACTACTTGGAAAACTTTAGGTTCTCCACATCTTGTCCCTGTCACCCAGAATCTGTTAGCTTTTAATAGAGGAACCAGTCAACCATTAGGGATCCTTCCTAAGTTACCTATTACTTTTGGAGGAAACAATATCTATGTAGACATGATGGTTGTCTAAGGCCCTTTAGATTTTAATCTACTCCTTGGCTGTGACTATGTTTAGGTCATGGGAGCTCTTGTTTCCTACCTCTTTCGAGTGATGTGTTTCCTGCGTGAAGGAAACATTGTGATCATTGACCAACTTACATTCATTGGTCCTGAACCAACTCCCAATCAACCATCATCCCTAAGTGGTTCTTACATGATAGTGGTATCACCTTTGCCACAAGTTAATTACGTGGCCACCTATTCCATGCCAACATCTACTGATGCTTTCGTAAGTGATGTAGTACGCCATGTACTGGGTGCATTGGGGCCCGATTTTTCCTTTAGATCGCTGGACATGTATCCGTTCAAGAGTATTTTTCTCCCATCTGATGAGAACCTCTTGGAAGCCATGGCCTCTTTTGGGTTGTGATAAAGGGTATGGCGCAGACTTCCTTGTCTTGTGTCAAGCTCCTTAAAAAATGAAACAAGGGATATGAGGATAGTTCTTTTACTATGTCAACCTTGTTAAAAAATGAAATAGGTGTCTTGAGAATGGTTCTTTTCCTATGTCAATCTCATTAAAAAATGAAAAAAATCCCCTTCCTATTTGAGTCGTTGATTAGATCTCATAAAATTTCAGTTGAGTCTTTCACTTGATCTCGTAATTAAATATTCATTCCATCCACCTGTTAGTAACCAATAGTCTACTTAGGTGAATGAAATGAATCTTGGGGGGCATCTACCTCAAATCGATTCATCATGGTGGGGGGAATGAAAACTTATCTCAAGCATATTTTATCTTTGTTTCAAGCTTGTGTAAAAATGAAACCAAATCCAAGCATAGTTTGTTTTCGTTTCAAGCTTGTGTAAAAATAAAACCAAATCTAAGTAGAGTTTTTTCTCATGTTTCAAGCTTGTGAAAAAATGAAACCATCTTCAAAGTATACTCAAGCATAGTTTCCCATATTTCAAGATTGTGTAAAAATGAAACCATTCCCCCTTTACATCTCGTGATTTCCCTTTTATTAGCCAACTTTTTCTAGATGAGCCATGGTTTTTCTTTTCCAACATGACCATCTCTTTGGCCGACCATATGCTTTCACTTGGTTGTTTTACCCTTGCCTGAGGAACATCTGTGATGAGTGGTCTTATTAGCCAGCCTCTTGACCATTACATGTTTTGAGCAATTCCATCATTACCAGAACCAATTTCTATCCTTTTATACCACTCATTCCTCTAGGTGGAGTCCCCTTTTAGCTCTTTCCAGACTCCAAAGATTTGAAAATATTGCCGAGTACTTGTCTTTTCGAACTCATTAAAGTAAATGTATTAATGTCATCTCGGTATACGTTTACCCCTTTTTCAAGCTGAGATAGAATATTTTACGAAAAAGGTAAACCTTGATTGAAATGGTTAAGAGGTTCTCTTGAATATTGTTTTCCACCTTTTCGGATTCGAGAGACAAATTACAAAAATGGAATGATAGAGTTTTTTTCGTCTCTTCTAAAAATTCTCTAAATATGAAAAAGACATCGAGTTACTCTTTTGTCGGACTCATAAAAATTAAACGACGAAAGACTTGTCACCATGATGAGGTCAAGTTTCTCCTTCCTAAGACTCGTAAAACTTACTAGGATGGATTCATTCAAAGGATGAACTTATACGACAAGCATATGTTATCCTCTTCAATATTGTGCAAAAATAAACAGGTACTCACTAGAAATGGTGGGGGGAAAAGTGAAAGTGAAACATCTCTTGTATAGGCATAATGTCGCTCTTAAACATGATACTCATCTATTTCTTGTGTTGGGTTTGGGACATCCTCACTTAGTCACTTGTCCTTATGGGTTTGGGTAATCCATTTCACCTCTAATTTGATTATTCCAGTTCATCATTATGACCCTTAGTAATAGTCATGTCACTGATATGTTCAAGAGAAGTATTATCTGTAGTCTATTACCTATACATTGTCTAACTCTTTGTTATAGTCTTGGATCCTACTCATTTCATTCCACTTTATTCTTTGTTTCCTATCGATGATGGGAGACTCATTATGGCTCTCCTTTGACGGGTCACTTCCTGTCAAATTAAGCTCATTATCTAGAAATATGACTTAGAAACTCCCTTTTATTACATTAGATCTTACATGCCTTAATGGCAAGTTCTTTGCATCCGATGACAGGTTTTCACTATTGGCCTTCAATCAGATAATTCCACGAGTGTTTGACTTCAGCTTCGTTATCACATTCACGGATTGTATTGTCATTCCTTGAGAGCCATTGTCATTATGGGTGGTTCCTCTCGTGCCTGTTAATGTTCCACATCAATGGTCAGTAATCAGGTGGTTTTATAGCATGTTCGACTGCAACACATTCATTCACATGTTAGAATTTGTACTTTGATCCCTCTGGGATGGAGCACAAGACCTTGAGTTTTGTATGATATAACTCAGGCTGCATGCAGTTATGTATTGTTCATGATTGTACACATGTTTCTTCTATACGAATGGTTGTGACCATACCATGGGACTTTACATTTATGATGATCCTTCTCTATTGGATTGTTGTGTCCATGCCTTAGATCTTAGATTACAAATGATCCTTCTATATTGGATGGTTGCGCCCATGCCATGGATCCTTTTATACATTCCTTACTATCCAAATGGTTGCATCCATACCGTGGATTCATGTTTTGACATCAGATATGTATATGTATATGCATCCTTGATTTGCAAGTCTCCTAACAGTGTTTTTCCTTGTCCTTACAAAACCTCGTAAAGCATCTCAACCATCACTCCATGTTCTGTCTTCATACTTTAGGGGGCATCTGTTACACAAAATTTTGTCTCACCTCTTACACTTCCCTATGAAATATCCCGAAGTGCCTGAAGTTTAGATCCTTCTTAAGACATTGATTGGAAAATGCCTTGAGCTTCCCTGAAGGAAATAATTCTTAAACCCTAATTTGAGAATAATCACTCTTATGAGGCTAAAAACTATGACGATCTCCTATTGCACTGCACTTGAACCACGATGGCATCACTCTGTTTGCTCATATACCTATGATGATCCCAAAAAGGAAATTTTCCCAAAGAGGATGAGAAGCTTTGTGATCTAGAAGCTTCCAGAGCGGCGAGATGGAGGTTGTTTGGCATAGATGAGGTTGAATTCTCCCAACTTGGCCTCTTGGTGTTATCCCTATGAGCTACCTCCTTGAGATGAGGGACTACTCCTATCTTTGGAGAGATCCTAACTCCCTTTCTGAACCTATATATTCATCCTCTCCCATTCCCAAATTGTTAGAGGTTGGTTGGTCTATGTCTATTTGCACCCTTATGCTATGATTGTGCATATATGCTACTCATTTGGCTTGGAGAAGGATTTATTGGAGAGATTAGCTTGGACTTGGATATGAATTCAAGGAGAGCCTATAAACATTAAGGCTTGGTTGTATGCTTCCCCTTATTTTCTATTATTATACAACTGCTGGTTCATTTTCCCTAAATGTGTATGCTCATATATCATTCAGCTTAACATTCCTTGATCAGTTAAGTAGGTTGCTTTTGAATATGATATTTGTATTTTCATGCCTTGTTGTGTCTTGATCTCTTATGCAGGTGCATAAATGTTGAGAGCAGCAGGAATGAGCCCATGACACAAGTGAATCAAGGTCTTCAAAAAGGAGATCAAGATAGCATCAAAATGAGGCAGGCCATCTTCTTCATCTCTCTTTTCAATTGCAACTTAGGGAAGCATCTAGTAGATTTTCACTTCAGTTCCTAGACCCTCTCATTGGGCTAGAGGGATTGTCTCTGTCCGCAGAGAGGATTTACTTAGACAATAATCAGTCACAAATAAACAGAGTAGTTGAACAAGGTGAGGTAGGAAAAATCTTGTATGTCATGAATTATGTGTTGTAAGATGAATATAAGGTAAGGATCAATTAAATATAAAGCATAATTAAATGAAATGCATTTTTAATCTCGGAAGGAAAACATTAAGATTGTTTAAAGAAGCCAGAGAAGAGTATTGTATGTAAATTCAGCTCAGTCTTCTTGTAACAATCAAGAAAGAACATCCATGTGAAAACTTAGAAGGAAAAACAATTTGATAGAGAGGAAAACATCACCATTTGTCTCACACAAGAATCCTAAAACAATACTACCTATGTATTTCTAAATTGATTACTTCAAAATAAAGTCCACAACTTACAATCAAAGAAAGATCTTCTATTTTACATATTCAAACCAATTATTTTTACAAAATAATTATAGAGTCTCTCTTACACTAATTCTGACTTCAAATAAAATTATTTACAAAATAATATCTACCAAGAAATGCAGATATTTCAAAAGTAGAACTAAATGATAGCAATGCAGGACTAATTCAGATGTTCTATTCACACTTTGAGGAGTGTTGTTGTTGAATATAGCTACATTTCTTCTCCTTTTGTTTAACTACCCCTAACATGTAGGAGTTCTGTTTGATTTTACTCAACAAGCTCCAATAGTTTATCCCATCTTTCTTCACTCCGAATAGAGAAATTTACCACATTTCGAAATCTTTCATCCACTTATGTGTATGTTTGAAAAGTTGGTTTATTGAGAAACATATGATGGATTTAATGTTGAATGAAGAGGTCATATTGTAGGCATTCCATGGAATCTTCTCCACTTATTATTCTTGTCACTTTGGAAAATATGGATGTGTCTGCAACTATATTACACAATTGATCCTGGTAGTTCTCTAATGGAATCAATTTCCCATTAGAAGTTCTCAAAGATGGATGCCCTTTTTCCTACAACAAATTAAATTTTATGTTAAATTTTTTTCTTGTAGTTCTAACTCTTTGCACTTGTTTTCAAGTTGTATCATCAGTTCTTCTTTGATAGAACTCTTTTCACTTCCATGAATGTGATTGTTTAGTCTTGAATTTGAAGTTCTTCGAGCTCATCCCTACTCTTGGAGCTCAACATCTTGATAATTTTGTGTGCTTCTGTGGGCTTGTGTTCAATTTCAAAATTTGTTCTTTCAACTACTAATTTGACTTTCTATATTAGTTCCTCCTGGTATAATATAATCTGGAATGGTGGTCACAATTCTATTATATTTGCATTAATGTTGTGCCATATGATTTTCTTGGCCTCTACCAACATTTGTTTTGTTAATGATTGATTTTCATACTTTCTAATTTGTTGAGTACGCTTGACTTTTTTATGGACTTTTGCTAAATAAGCATTGTCAGCTTTGCTCTTATTCTCCTCCATTCTTTTCAATGATGCTAGCAATATTTCATTTTCCTTGTTGGTTAATGATAAATATCCTAGAGCTTTTACTAACTTTTTAGAAGAATCTATAGTGGATGTTTTTTCCGTTTCTGTTGAGGTCTTTGTTGTTGTTTGTTGTATTGTATACTTGAAAGAACAACATCAAATACACAAGTACTAGTTGGTGTTTCAACACACCTTCAACAGTAAAATTGAGAAACTGATCATGAATAACATTTGATAGATATTGACTATAGTTGAAAATGATTGATGGCTTCTAACCAATTGAAAATAATGGAAAAATCCCTAACACTACTTCATCTACCGATTGATCTATGGGATAATGTAATACACAAGTAACCATAGAAGTAACTTTCCTTGAAATTTCAGGGAAAATAGAAGAACAATATGGGGGATTATGTCTAGGTAATTCAGAATTTTAAGGCATAAAAGACTCAAAAATATGGGCTAGTTGAGAGAAATTAAGTTTCTCACATATTTCCATGGGTGAATCAGTGGAAAATGGATGTAAGGGAGCTTGAGGATTAATATGAAGAGCTCGATAGATAGCTTCTGGTGTAATTGAGAATAATATTTCATTATTTTGGGCAATTACAACCTGCTAGCTAGGGAGATACCTAAGATGACACCATGTAACAAATAATTGGAAAACATGAGTCTAGGGAAAAATAAATTCAGGTAAGAATGACTCCCAAATATTCAATTCATTGATGTTGTCTATTTTTTTTTCCTAGTTATGAAGCTCATACAAGTTGAAGTCACACTAGGTTTCTATTATTTTATACTGTGTGTAGACCAAAGGAAATTCATTTAGGTTATGAAGAGGAGGTTACACAGGACTTTCAACAACCATTTTCTCCTTTCCTTTATGAGATAACATCTTAAACGGTGATGGAGGCTAAGGAAATAGAGTTACCAGACTGAATTTTCTTGATTACAGATGGGAATGATGATGCAGAGGGTGCTAGTGCACCTGAAAGTCTTTGGGTCAACCTGTACATATCAAACAAGTGACAAAATAGACTAATGCAAGGTGATGCAGGGTTTTCAAAACGAGGGGGGGTGGGTAATGAAAATATTACCATTTTTGGGCTGTCGCACTAAAAGAAATAAACATTGGAAGGAGTCATTAATGGCTGACATCCACATGAAGGTCAGTGGGAATATTAAACGATTGACGCTAATGTGACATGGACGGATGATTGGATGACAGGTGGCATGTTGTGAATGGAGCGGGAGTAGGTGGGAATCAGTGAGAACAAGCGATGGTTTTTGGGGCATAGTGCAAAAGGTAAGTTGTAAAGGATGGGAGGCCCTCGAAGTCATTGTGCAACTGCCACGTAGCTTTAGGCAGTTTACACAAAATCGTATTTGGAACCCCCCCTCCCTGTTAAGTTCAGAAATCTCATGGGGAGGCTCGAACATCGTCCTCCATTGTTGATCCCAACAAGGGCAACATTATCCATCTAATCATGCAAATGCTTTATCAAAAGTGATAAAACATCACATCATCTTTTATTTACAACTTTAAACAAAGTCTTTTGCTAATTAATCAACATTAACCATGCTAAAAAAACTTAATGTGACATTTTAGCTAGCACACCCCTTTTGATATTTTTATTTTTATTTATTTTTCACATATTTTCTTTTATTCCCCTCTTATTTTTCCTATATTTTTTTTATTTTACTATTTTCATAATTTTTCTATTTTTCTTATTTTTTCTTTTCAAAAGCTAAAAACAACTTAAAGTAAAAAATAAATTTACAACATTCCATTAGGGTAAATAGCCAGACTAATATACCTTAATCACTATATTTATAAGAACCTAATAGTGGTAGCAGTGGGGATGGCATCCTCCCTATGAGGTGCCAAGAACATTGTAGACTAGTAGCTTTATCAATTGGGCACTTATTTGACCCTCAATCAATTGAAATTGACTTGACTAACTAAAAAATCATTACATATGGTAGCAACTCATTAGAAGCTTAGGGCCTTCACTTTGGGCTTAAATATCTGATGACAGACACCCACACCTGTAGTATTTGAAAGTAAAATAAAATGGGATATATCGTGTTGTATTTGAAACCAACTGAATTTAGGTGAAGTAATGTTTGAGTAACATTCCATTTACAGGACCTCCAGCAAGTAATTCCCTTATCATATCCTTCAACAAAAATTCATTGGTCCCATGGAAAGCTTCAATATTTTAAGGCCCCTTCAACAAACTGTCAAATTTTCCATGCTTTCCCTTTTCCTCATTTCTAGCATCCCATTTTAATACAAGGTCATCAAGTTGAAAATCATAAGCTTTCACCATCTTGACATGAATCCTTTTGATCTTATCCTAGATTACCTAAGTATTATTGTATACTTCTTATTTGGTCTGTTGCGATTGCACCATTTGATTTATCCTTCTCTGGAGATCATTTGTTTCAACCTCTAATTCATGTAACAATTTCAACAATAGAATTCTGAGGGAAGTAGGGAAAACTACATCAACTACATAAACCAATTGGAAAGGTGACATTCCAAATGACTTCTTAGTTCTTACCCTATCATCTCATATGGAATTTATCAACTTTTGTGCCAATAATTTTTGTTCTCCTGTAACAACTTCTTTATTATATTGACGAAGGTCCTGTTAGAAGAATCTGCTAACCCATTTCATTGAGTATAATAGGCAGTAAAATGTCCTAACACTATATGATATTTATTGCAGAAATCAACCATCTTTTTAGATTTAAATGCAACAAAATTATTAGTGATGATCTTGTGAGGACAACCAAACCTAGAAAGAATATTACCTTCCATTAATTGGATAATTACTGAGTCTGTGGCATACCTAGTTGGAACTGATTCTATCCATTTGGTGAAGTAATCTGTGGCTGCCAAAATCCACTTGTGCTGGGCCAAATAACTTGGATGAATATCCCTAATAAAATCCAAACCCCACTGCTGAAAGGGTACTTCTACTAAATTAGTCTTCAAAGGAAAAGGTAAGAGTTTCTTCTTTCCTTCAAAGATGTGACATTGATGACAAGTAGAAACCCTTTTGTGCACATCAACAAACAAAGTAGGCTAGTAGAAACTAGCTCTCAAGATTTTACTTTCTGTAGTATTTGAGAAATGATGCCCTCCACAAACACCTTTATGAAACTCTTCCATTATCTTCTCTGCCTCATCCTCTAACAAACAATTCAACAAAATTCCTCCAGTGTCCTTCCAATATAAAACCTTATCTAGAATGTAGAATTTGACATCCTTTAATTCGAGAAATCTTTCTTTAGTATTTGTCAGACCATGTGGAGCTTGTAAATTCTACAAAACATAAACAATATATGCATACCAGGGGAAGTAACGATTTTTTCTAATACTTGTTGGATAGACTCTTCTTCACCATCTAGAGAAGCAATAAAATTGATATCCAATGCATGCAAGTTTGATTCAACCATCAATTTGGCCATCCCCTAACCCTTAATAAGTTTTGTGGGCTTAATTTGAATATCATATTCTAAAATAATAGATATCCACTTACCTATGTTCCCTTCTAGATCATTTTGAGTAAGAATGTCTTTTACTATTGCATTGGGAACAAAAGAAATTATATGAGAATGCGGTATGTACACTCTGAAATCCTTCAAGATTTTTACCAAGGAAGAAGATTTCTTCTCCATAATATTATATTTCAAAGAAGCATCTCTCAATCCCCTACTAAAAAAGGCTATGGGTTTCTCATATCCCTCGTTTTTCTACATCAATATTGCTGCAATAATACGCACTGAAGCAAAGTAAAATATAATGAATTTCTTAGTGTAGTCAGGACTAGCCGAACAAGAGCATGCATCAAGATTGAATTTACCTCACCCAATGACCTTTTTTCTTTAGAATTACATTTTATTTCACTATCCTTTCTCAAAATATTGGTGATAGCTCTAAAAATTTTAGCGAAATTCAAAATTTACCTCAGAAAATTAATTTTGCCAATGAAAGACTAAACTTCCTTTTTGTTTCTCAAGGGATCAATTTTCATGATAGCCTCAATCCTACTTGGGTCAATTCTGATACCATGTTTGGGAATTATATGACCTAACAATTTACCCTCTTCTAGGCCATAAAGAAACTTTGTAGGATTCAAAGAAATACCAAATTTTATACATTTCTCAAAGACAATTTTCAAATGAAACAAATGATCTTCATCATTTTTAGAAAACATAATGATGTCATCAAGATATATCACAATAAATCTGTCTCTTTCATCTACAAAAGAAATATCCATTACTCTCTGAAAAATTTCCCCTACATTCATAAGCCTAAAAGGCATCTTCACATACATGAAAGTTCCCCATGGTGTTGTGAAGGTTGTTTTGTCTTGAGCATCTAGATGCACTAAAATCTGGTTGTAACCAAAGAAGCCATCAAACAATGAAATTCTACTTGAACCAAATATCCTTTGCAATATATGATCCATCTTTGGCAAGGGGTAATTTTCATTGAGAGAAACCTTATTGAGGTTCCATAAATCTACACATAACTTTATTTCTCCAATATTTTTCCTCACTAGTACTATATTTGATAACTATTTAGAAAATATCAAAGGTCCAATAATCTTGGCATCGAAAATATTCCTTACCTCTTTCTCAATTAAGGGTAGCAGAACAGGTTTTACTCTCCTTAGCATCTATTTGAAAGGCTTCTAATCTTCTTTGATAAGCATGGTATGTTGAATGATACTTGTGTCATAGACCTTCACGTCCTTATATCCCCATGAAAAAAAATCAGAGTATTCTCTCAACAAATCAATGCATTTGTGATTCTCCTCTGGTGGTAAGTGTTATTGGGAAAACTAGTGTCCATTCAGAGATGCTAGTCCCACTAAGATGGGTAGGTATCTTAGAAAAAAAAAACTAAATTCACTCATGTTTTCCTTTATGAGAGATAGATGAAAAAGAAGCAAAGAGTACTGACCTCAGTCTTTCGCTTGGATCCTTGCTTATTTCCTTTCCCCTTTGACAGAACTTCACCACTCTTTCCTTAATTGTACTGCTTCAAAGAGCACCTGTAGAGTCAAAGCATCATAATACCTTCAAAGCATAGAGATCTACAACCATAAACAATATAGGATCAGATGTATATTAACCATACAAATGCATATATCAATACAATATTTTGAGATACACAAGAATATGGACGAAAACTAAAATAGCTTTATTGATAGAAGTATTAGAAGAGAGGATTACAACCCATTGGTCTAACCCAGTGCCACCCTCCCAGCATGAAAGCCCTCTTCACCTCATGAAAAGCTTAGATCACCCAAAAATGCAATGTTGCACATAGAAACCAACAACACTTCCTTACAAAACACAAAATTCCAGCCCCTAGATCTCTAGGATGAGGGATCCATATATAGATGTTTGCAGGTGGGTGAGTTAGCTTCTAGGATTTTGATTAGTGTCATATATCTGATAGTTCTTGGTTCCACTTCGAGATTTCATGATCTCTTACTCATCCCTGGGTGACTTCGGAGAGGCAAGTGTCTAATGAGCAGCTTCTAGAAGATTCTCTGGGTTTCCACCTAGCAAACTATTTCTGCCATTTGTCTTCTCTCACACATCACACCCTATAGAAGGGATTTCCAGTATGCATTGTACTTTTTGCATGTGGCAAGTGAGATGCATCGCATCGTTAGCACTGAGCAGTCTGTATGGTCTAGTTCTGACCAGTTCTGAGTAGTTTTTCAAGGAGAACTTCTGGGAGATGATGTAATCAACCGACCTTGCTCCTTTAGGGTATGAAACAACACTTTTAGGGACTTAGAAGCCCTTGGTTTATGGACATATGTGATTGGGGTTGCAATGCCCAAATATGTCTATAACATTTTCCCCCTAAAGCATGAGGTCATAAATGTTTTTTATGTCGGGTGAAATGCTTTATCATGAGGATCCAAGGTTTTTTGAACCAGAAGGTGACCTATAATAAGATACAATACAATAAATTATCTTCATAATATTTTCATGATCTAGCTAAGGTGGGAATTCCCATGCTCAGCTTTAGAAATTCATTTTCATGTTCATAGGATAGACAACCGTCTGTGTGGCAGACTCATGATTCTGGTAGAGCCATCATCCTTTGGCTTGGATGATTATCTATGCAACAATGATGTACATTTGATGATTTTATTTTCCTGAATATATCGCAACCCAGATGGATGAAACTAGATCCGGGGTCTTCAAAACTCATTCAATCTTCGCCCGAAGTACAAGCCGATCCATGTGAAAAGATGTTCTGGCGTCGAACATGCAAAGACATCGCCTAATTACCAGCCAATGATGTAAGCTATTAACAGGCACGAGAGGATTCACCAATAATGATAATGACCCTCAAGGTACTGCAGTACAATTCACGTGGTGTGAATATATGAGTCGATGTCGAACACCACGCAAAATCTTTCGATCGAAGGCCATTAATGTAAACCTGTTTCCGGAAGTGAGAAACTTTCCATTGAGGCATGCAAGCTTCAAAGTACTGAAAGGGTTGTTCCTAGGTCAACTTCTTGGATAATGAGCTGATGTCGACAAGAAGTGACCCGTCATAGGAGGGAATTAATGAATCCCACATCTACGACACGGAATGGAGCAAATGATTTTGTGGAGGTGAAAACGATTTGATGATACAAGGTTCAGGGTTGCAGTCATGAAAGAATGAAGCATGAAGGTATTGCAGCGGATGAGACACAAGATGGGTTGGTGAATTCTTTGAGCGACTTCTCTTGAACATATCGGCGACACTGAAATGGATTGGTAGTGTTAACCCCAAAAATGGATGGTACGGTGGACCAATGGTAATATGATTGGTGAACGGAATAACCAAACCCGACATCATGGTGATGGAGTGAAAGTGTCATGTTCAAGAGCGACCTGCTACCAATAAAGTTTCTTCAAGTTTTCTTCCCTTTTTCCCCAGTCATTGTTGACTAGTACCTCTTTATTTTTGTCAAGCTTGAGGAGGATAACATATGCTTGTTCTATAATTTTCCCTTCGGGCAAACCCGTCGCTATGTTTTAATGAGCCTAGCGACAATGAAACTCGATCTTATCTGCATGGACAAGATTGTCGCTATTGTTTTAACGAGTTTAATGACAAAGATAACTCGATCCTTTTCAATTTTAGAGAGTCTAAAAAGGGACATAAATCCAACTCTAGTGGTCCTTTTTCGTAATGTAATCCCTTAAGTCCAAAAAAGTGTAAAATAATACGAAAGGGATGACTTTTCGATAGTTTTAATGAGCCAAACAAGACAAGCGCTCGATCTTTTTGTATAATAACCCCTCAGGTCCAAAAAGATTAAAATCTAGAGGATGGATAGCACGTCTGGTCGCTTTAACGAGCTCGAGAGGCAAATTGCTCGGCAATCTTTTAATATTTTATGAGTTAGATGAAAAGAGCTTAAAGGAGACTCGTTTTTTGAGGAACGAGTGATGTTTTTGGATAGCAACTGGTTCTAGGAAAGGCTTAGAATTTTTCAATCATGGCAGTGGAAAGAGGGTGGCTAATAAAATCACTCATCACATTTGTTCCTCAAAAGGGTAAAAAATTGAATGGAGGCGTATGATCATCTAAAAAAGAGTGGAGGTGATGGAAGAACACGACCAAGGTTCAAAAGTTGATAGTCATGTGAATGGTTATTTACCAAAGGTGGGGTTCATTTTTCAATGAGCTTGAACTCTATGGAAACATTTTCTCATTGCTAGGTTTATTTTTTGATGAGCTTGAACTTCACGTAAAACTGCTCATGGCGAGGTTTATTTTTTAATGAGCTTGAACTTCGCGTAAAACTTCTCGTGCCAGTCATATAATAAGGATGTCTCATCGATAGGTTCATTTATTAGGGAGCTTGCCCCATTCGAAACTTTGCTCCAGAGCCTTTTTTATGCAAGCTCGGAATGACCAATCCTACGAGTTTAATGGGTTAAGAACCTACAAACTAAGAAAATAAATGGTCGCTTTTCACTTGCATGCAAAAAGGTTTGCATGCCCCCAGGTATAATGAAGTAGAGTTTCCAGGTTACCATTCAATTTGCAGAAAAAACACTTCTATGGCTCTATCGGGAAAGGCATAAATTCTCATGGAGGAATATTATTCCAGTCTAATCCCATTTTCCTAAACGGGCAGGTGTGTTAGACTAGTCATATTCTTACGTGGAAACCTACCTTATAACTGGGGTTTTCCTGCCGAAGCATACCAAGGCGCATGCCTCCTAGGTTTCAATCACAATCACCGAATCACTCACACTCATCAGGTGGATGAACTGGAAATTGATGAGACATTCCTTGCACAAAAAGACTAGTTAGTGATGGCATTTGAATACTAGCTATGTGTGAGCCAGGGAATGAAAGCTGGTCTACGAGTTGGACCACTCTGCCTTCATGCGGAAAACACATCACTCGAAAGAGTGAGGAAACAATAGCTCCCATGCTATAAATGTAGTCACACCTAAGGAGTAGATTGTAATCTAAAGGTCCTTGGACTACCATTACATTCAGGTAGATAGTTGTCCTTCTCAAAGTTATAGGAAAACTTGGAACGATCCCTAACGGTCGACTGGTTCCTTTGTCGAAGCCTATTTGATTTCGCATCTTAGGCAGAAGCAATGGCGAACCAAGTGCTTTCCAAGCAGTTGAGGAAAGGATACTCATAGAAGCCCCTTCATCTATGATAGTACCAACCATGATCATTATGTAAGATTGTACTATGATTCAGAATGCTACATTAGATGGTAGATAGGGTCTGCCTAGTAGATTCCAATTGAAGGAAACAACTAGATTACTTGGAGGTGGGACTGAATAAACGACCAAATATATCTCTAACGAACTTCCTTCCTGTAGTAAAGGAATAGGTAGATTGTCCCCACGTTCATCAGAGTCTGTGTTTATGAAAATAATTTGAGCGGTATCATTCTCATTCTCTTGGGTGACGGTATCATCTGAAGGCAGATCCTCTGAAGACAAGATTGGGTCGACTGCCGTCTCGACCTGTTGACTTTGGTCTAGGGTGGACTCAGAGGGTTTACCTTCAACAATAGGTGCTTTGACTGACAACAAAGGTGTGTCAGTTAGATTTTCAACTAGTGATGGAATCGGCAAGAGTTTCTTGTATCCAGGAGGAAGCTGTAGTGGTGAAGTAGGACAGTTATCCAAGACTCTTTTAGTTTTGTCTAGGAAGGGAAAACGGTGGATGGCATGATCGCCTTTGCATAGGCTACAAGGAATCTTAGATCTTCCTTTTTGTCCAATGACTTTGTTTTCACTAGTTGACGGTGTACTTTCAACATGATTGTCAGAGGTCGAGGACACCGGATTGTGCAAGCGGGGAGACCAGTCCCTTAAGATCTGTGGGATGCAAGGACAATCTCGATGATAGTGGTCCCCTTTGCAAATGACACATGGAGATTTAGGTTTGGATGGTGCAGTGTGTGGATTTTCGCTAGACGATGCTTGGTTGCCCCCTTTTTCCATTGGCTTCTTCTTCTTCTTCTCCTTCTCTTTCTTCTTCTTCTCAGTTACTTGGTTTTTAGTTTTACCAGCTTCACCAAGCAAAGAGGAAGGAGGAGAGGGAGAAACAAACAAAGTAGAAGGTTGGGGGGTAACTCTAGTATCATCCAATTGTTGATTTGATTGCTCAGGAATCACGGTGCTTTGAACGACAGAGGTCGAGAAGAGCCATACTGGCAGGCCAATTGTCAGTCCTGGAAGGGACAATGTGGCCATATGAGGTGCACCAACATCTCCCCAAGAGGAGAAAGGACTAGGATTTACCCCAACGTGAAATCCTTGATTTGTGGACTCCATTTTCTCAACCTAAGATCAACGAGGGAATACGAATGTTGTTTCGATTAAAATAATTTTTATGACGCTTTGACACAACTTGCTTTTTCAATTTTTAAGAGTCGAGAAAAATCTAAAGATGACTCTCATTGCCTTCGATTTTTAATGAGATTGAAGTGACAAGTGCTCAGATGGACCTTTTCATTTAAGGAGTCTGAAAAGGAACGAAAGAGTCTACTATGGAAATCTAGACAGAGGGATTACCAAACAAATTGCAAAACTGCAGAATACTTTTTATGGTACAACAATCAATCTTCCTGAATGTTGTGTTCAGTGCATTGCGATTGATAGGGTGACAGACACGTCTTCCTAAGGATAAAGGATATAGCCTATTGTGGTCTCCCAATATATACTCGACGGTACGTGGGAGCACAAATCCGTACTGGCACTTGTCACCTCAAAGAGGAGGAATCACCCAACTTATGATGAAAGCGATAGTTACCAAGCTTTACGATGTCAGAATACATCTCTAGCCTAGACTTCTAAATGTTGTGCATTAGGTTCCAAATCATTTTTATGTTCATTGAATTTATTTTATAGTTGATATTTCTTAAGAAGTTTGCCTTTAAGGTTCACCGCATGATGTAGATATACAATTCCTAAATATGAAATCTAAGACGATAACAATCGTTTACTCTTCTTTTCGTAATGAAAATCCTAGCTACTAATGAAAGAGAAGCGAAATTCTTTCAACATAGAGCAGAGAGAACCACTAGATGCACTGTCCTAAATCAAAATCAGCAAGCAGTGTAAATGCAAATGCACATGCATGTATTTGTTTTCCGCTTTCTTAATGTGTGAGTGACAAAAAGAATGCTAAATACAAATCTGAACTATCTTTTCTCTCAAAGGGATAGTACTAACAATTTTCTTTTCAAAAGATGAAAGAAGACGAAGACGACACTTTGCGATTTCAAATTCAAAAAACGAAAGGAAGACAAGACGGTACTTTACGATTTCAAATTAAAAAATGAAAGGAAGACTACTTTGCGATTTCGAATTGAAAAATGAAAGGAAGGCTAAGACGACACTTTGTGATTTCGAATTTAAAAAATGAAAGGATGGCTAAGATGACACTTTCATATTCAATTTGAAAACTAATTTCGACACTTGAAATACTATTAATTCAAATCAAATACAAGAGTAACAGTGTAATCGACCATCAAAAAGAGTAGGATTCTTTTCTTTGACTGAAAACAACACCTACGACACTTCCAAATCAAAAGACAACAATTCGATTAAGCTACTTTATGTAAAGGAGAAATGTAAATGGCGAAAAATACATAAAAACATTCACAATTATTTGTACAATGGAGGTTGAATAATGCAAAGGAAGAGAGCTTCAACAGTGGTATACTGATCATAGATAGCAAAACTCCTGAATAAAGCTGAAGAGAATGAAGAAAAAACCAAAATCTAGAGGCAGAAATAGTCTTATCTGATCATTGAACCCGTAACATAGGGAAACAGGGATGCATCTCACCTATTGCACACGGGAGGTGTGATGCATCCAGACTGTCAAAAGGAGACAGTGCGATGGTCCAAGGACAAGACTTTAACTTGGTTTTTGGTCACAGTTTGCAGCTTAGTTTAGGGAATTAGGCTGAGCTAATGATAGTTAGTAAACACAAAGTATATGGGCTGATCTAAATGAGGTTACTTGAGCTACCACTAGGGTACTTAGGATGTTTGCAAGTCAGTTGTTCATTTTACAAAAAAACCCGGAGATAGACTGAAGCAGTGTTGATCTACTTTTCACTTGCATAGAAAATGCAGTTCGAAGGCTAGATAGCTTAACTTCAGGCTCCATCTATAGCTTATAAAGTAAACAAATATAAACAATCAAACAAGCTATTTACTCCCTAGCTGAGTCACCATTTCGTTATTGGGAAAACTAGTGTCCATTCAGAGCTGCTAGTCCCACTAAGACAGGTAGCTATCTTAGAAACAAACAAACTAAAGTCACTTGTGTTTTCCTTTATGAGAGATAGATGAGAAAGAAATATAGAGTACCAACCTCAGTCTTTCGCTTGGCTCCTTACTTGTTTCCTTTCCCCTTTGACAGAACTTCACCACTCTTTCCTTGCTTGTCCTGCTTCAAAGAGCACCTGTAGAGTCAAAGTAGCATAATACCATCAAAGCATAGAGGTCTATAACCATAAAAAATATAGGATCAGATGCATATTAACCATACAAATGCATATATCAATACAAGACTCAGAGATACACAAGAATATGGAGGAAAACTCAAATAGCTTTATTGATAGAAGTAGTAGAAGAGAGGATTACAACCCATTGGTCTGACCCAGCACCATCCTCCCAGCACGAAAGCCCTCTTCACCTCATGAAGAGCTTAGATCACCCAACAATACAATGTTACATAGAGAAACCAATCGCACTTCCTTACAAAATACAAAATTCCAGCCCCCGGATCTCTAGGATGAGGGATCCATATATAGATGTTTACAGGTGGGTGAGTCAACTTCTAGGATTTTGATTAGTGTCATCTCTCTGATAGTTCTTAGTTCGACTTGGAGATTTCATGATCTCTTACTCATCCCTGGGCGACTTCAGAGAGGCAAGTGTCAAATGAGCAACTTCTAGAAGATTCTTTGGGTTTCCACCTAGCAAACTGCTTCTGCCATTTGTCTGCTCTTGCTCATCACACCCTACAGAAGGGATTTTTAGTATGCATCACACATTTTGCATGTGGCAGGTGAGATGCATCACACCCTTAGCACTAAGCAGTCTGTATGGTCCATTTTTTACCAGTTTTGAGTAGTTTTTCAGGGAGAACTTCTAGGAGATGATGTAATCAGCTGACCTTGCTCCTTTAGGGTATGAAACAACACTTTTAGGGACTTAGAAGCCCTTGGTTTATGGACATATGTGATTGGGGTTGCAGTGCCCAAATATGTCTATAACAATAAGGAATTATAAACCTTCATAATCTTTGGATTTTCTTTAGTTGTTATGTTACAATCCTCCACTTCAGTTCCAGTAGGTTTCATTTTGGGTTTTTGAGCCACATCATTGAGATAAAATAATTCTTCAAGTGGTACCAAACCTATTGGTATCACATTGTCCTTTAACTGTAGGATTTCAATCTCTTCTTCATGTTCATCATACTTCTCACTGATCCGATTCAAAATAGTTTCCTATCTATCATCATCAACACTACTTTCTACATCAATATGCAAATTTTCAAACTCCCCCTTTAATTGCAAAAAATTATCTAATTGTTTTTCATTTTCAAACACTTGCCAGTACCTTATGTTATCTGAGACAACATGCCTATGTTTTACCTCAATCTCATATTTCTTATTTGGGTGGAAAGAAATCTTACATGTACTTGTTGAGGTAGATAATGCATCAAAAAACATATTCTGATTTCTACAAATCAAAGACAATTGATACTCTGGAAAACACTACAAAAATTCTAAAACAACATATTTGTATACCCTCAACCTGGGGTGTTTGGTTGAATACTCAACTTTAATTTGATTTTTGATGAGTTCATAATCTCCATGGAATGAAATCCTTTTGTCTCTTGATATTTTCAATAGTTGCAACCCCAAAATAAGTGCCTTGTATTTGACAACATTGTAGGCACATTGGAAGGAAATATTGTAGGAATACTTCTTTGATCTGCTTGGTTTTGTGTCTAAGATCCATACACCAGCCCCAACTCCTTCCTTGTTGAATTCCCCATAAAAATCCATATTCCAAAGGCCTTCATCATTATCTTCTTTTGTTTCAGTCTTTAACTTCAAATCCCTTGTGTTTTCTAATTGACTTTCCATGCCTTGAATTTCTTCTTCCAAACATATGTCATTATATAAAATTAAAGAATCCATGTCTAAATGTAGATAATAGAGTGGGTAATTATTGGACTTATCCTGACTGCTTACCATATATTTCGTAAGAGTCTCCCTATATAATCTCCTCTGTTTCCCAAAAACAGGAATAGTTCCATATTTAATATCCATTTGCAATGTGCCTTGCAACTTTTCTCCCCAAGACCTTGATAAGAGCATTTCATATTTTGGAGGGATATCAGCCACAAAAATATCCATCACTATAATTTTTTGTTGGGATTTGGGTGACAATCAAACACAAATCCTTGATCAAACCTAAACATCTTACTCTGCTTCAATCAAAAGAGCTCTTTATATGGTCTGGTTATATCTAATCTGAGTTTCTCCATAATCACTTTTTGCATGATATTATGTGAAGCACCTGAATCTAGCATGGCATTATGCAAAATGAAATCGTTAATGTTAAGACTAACATAAAATGGTGGCACATTACCATCTTGTGATTTTCCCTCAACTTCTAGTCCAAACATCAATTTAGGTTGGTCATCACTTATATTTACAGTATTTGTTCCTTCTTCTATCTTTAGTGCTTTTATAACTTGACTTATATATACATCCTTTTTCATTAATTCAGTCAATGGAACATAAATTTTAACCTTAGACAACTCAATCTCAATGTTAAAAGAAGGTTGAGGTTTTTCTACTTGTTTCACATTTGTGTCTTGTCTTTGAGGGGCTTCTTTTGGAGGATCAACCTACGTTTGACTTGTAGAAGCTGTATTAGTTTGGATCTTTTTAGGAGGATTTATTTCAGCTTTTTTATTTCTCAGATTATATTATTTATGCACCTCCATAATGGCATTTTGATAGCCCTTTTTGTAATCATTTGATTCAGTGGGTATCACATCTTGTTGTGCTAATAAGAACAAATCTTTTTCTTCTTTAGTCAAGAAAAAATTATCTATTTCTCCTTCATCAAAGAGACTGATCTAATTCTCTTATGGCTCATCTGTTGTCTCTTGTTCTTCCTTAGCATAATTTTCCTGAAAAGGAGGTCTAATTTCTTGTTGATATACTCGATTTCTTGGTTCTCTTTGCTTGATTTGGGGTTGATGTCTTCTTAAATTTGGATTTGTGATCTGAGGACCCCCTTGTGGTTATTTTTGCGCAGCTCTGTTAGTCAAATTCATTCTTTCCATCATTCTCTCCATAGTTTTAACCAAAGTGTACAGTTTTACATCTAATGACGAAGAAGGTTCTTCTTTTATGGTCACTCTCTTCTTAGACCTCAACTTATCTTTCTTGGCCAACAAACTGGCCTCTACACTAACAACATTCTTTTGCATCTCTTCTAAAGTAGATGGATTTATTTCTCTCAACTGATAGGCCATGTCAGCATCAAAACCATCTGGATGTCAAATAAAGGTCAACCTGTGTGGGGGTTTTATTTTTGATGGAATATAATTATAAACGTTGTTGGATCTATCTGACTAATATTGAACTAACTCTCTTGGAGCTCTCCTCAAACTTTCATATTCTGCATGAATATGAAGTGGATTCTTTTTAACCTGCCAATGAGAAAGAAAAACTTAATGAAATTTCTATAAATTGGCAATACTGCCTGATGCCAATCCCCTATACCATTTTCTCACTTCACCTATCAAACTTTGAAAAAAAACCTTATTCAAACATCATCATCATCAACCTATTATAGGTATGCAAAAGAATTCATCTTATCAATGTGTTGTTGAGCTATACTAGTTCTAGTGCCATCGAATTGGGGTATACATTGTGAATAATTTAGTGGCATAGCATTTAGTGGTTGTTGTAGAATCAACAGGGCATAACAAACTGCCATGATTGGAATATCAGAGGTAGATGAAATTGTAGTTGTGCCTGATACTAGAGGTGGAAAACATGATGGGGTTGTGATCGGTTTAGTTTTTATAAAAGGAGTATGCATGATAGATGTAATGGGGACAGTAGAAAAAGGAGGAATCAAAGGGGAGTTCAATGATGGAGTAGAAGAAGAAATGATAGTCTATTGAATTATGAATGGTTTTTTAGCAACCTGATTCCATCGGGTTACCAGATTTTAAAGATTATCAAACTGTTGTAAGACATCTTTATCAGGTTCTGAAATAAAAGGCTTCTATGCTGAGATGTATTCTTTCGGAATGGTTTCGTCAAAGACTGTTTCTGGGACAAAAATTTCTAATTTGGTTCTAAAAAGACTATGCTCGAAAGACAAATAAAATATAATAATCTCAAGTGTTGGAATGATATCAAGGAGTGAGTGAGATCTTGACAGAGAGCTATTGCTTGCTTGGATTTCTTCAAGATTGTTTTTCCATATCAACTTCTCAGGACCATTCACAACTTTAGGAGGATCTAGAACTATATCTGATCTTATGTAAACATTTCTAGGAGCGAGATTTCCAAGGGACCTTGTCACATCTGGGTAAAAATAGAACATCTAGGTGAAAAATCTAGCCTAAAGATTTCCTAACTCACTGTCACCCATAGGAAATAGGTTTGAGCTCTTGAAATCAAAGTTTACTAGGGAAAAATATTCCCGATTATGGTCGCCAAAATGTTAGCAGCCCGTATTTTTCCTAGGATGAAAAGGAAACTGCATAGGTAACCACAAACCACTTTTAGAGTTTGGATCTAGCCCTTCCAACTTCAAAGAGGGCTCTCTCCATATGATTGAATTTTATTGTTTAGATCTTAGGCTAGATATGAAAGGCCAAGATATGTTTTTTCAAAGTTTTGGTTGTAGAATGAAAGAAAAGTCCATTGGGCATGGATTCATGAAAATATCTAGTAAGCAATCACAAATAAACAGAGTCGCTGAACAAGGTGAGGTAGGCAAACTCATGGATCTCATGAATTATGTGTTGTATGGATAAGATGAATATAAGGTAAGAATAAATTAAATATAAATCATACTTAAATGAATTTTATTTCTAATACCAGAAGAAACACAGTAATATTATTTAAAGAAGCCAGAGCAGAGTATTGTAAGTAAATTCAGCTCATAATCTTCTTGTAACAATCAAGAAAGAACATCCATGTGAAAAATTAGAAGGAAAAACAAATTAATAGAGAGGAAAACATCACCATTTATATGACATAACAATCCTGAAACAATACCACCTCTATATTTCTGAATTGATTACTTCAAAATAAAGTCCACAACTTGCAATCAAAGAAAGATCTTATCTTTTACATATTCCAACCCTTTCTAATTCTTTTTACAAAATACTGATAGGGTCTATATTGAACTAATTCAAAATTCAAATAAAAGTATTTACAAAATATATCTACTAAAAAATGTAGATATTTCAAAAATGAAATGATAGCAACGTTGGACTAATTCAGATGTTTTGTTCACACTTTGAGGAGTGTTGTTGTTGACTGTAGCTACATTTATGCTCCTTCTATTTAACTACTCATAATTGTATGATTTATGTTTGATTTGACTCAATGAGCTCCAACAGTTTAACCCATATCTATTCACTCGGAATAGATAAATTGACCATATTTTAAAATCTTTCATCTATTTCTGTGTGTTTGAAAATTTGGTCTATTGAGAAATAGATGATGGATTTCATGCTGAATGAAGAGGTCATATTGTGGGCCTTGCATGAAATATTCTCCACTTATGATCTATCACTTATTATTATGAATTTATATTACACAACTGATCTTGATAGTTCTCTAATGGAATCAATTTTCCAATAGAAGTTCTCAAAGGTGGAAGCCCATTATCCTGCAACAAATTAAATTTTATGTTATATCTTTTTACCTGTAGTTCTAACTCTTTGCATTTGTTTTCAAGCTGTATCATTAGGTTATTCTTTGTTATAACTCTTTTCACTTCCATGACTATGCATGTTTTGTCTTAAATTTGAAGTTCTTCGAGCTCATCCCTACTCTTGGAGTTCAACATCTTCATAATTATGTGTGCTTATGCGGGCCTGTGTTCAATTTCAACATTTGTTCTTTCAAATGCTACCTTGACATTCTGTACTAGTTCCTGCTGCATGAATATAACTTGGAATGATTACCACAACTCCATGATATTTGCATTAATGTTGTGCCATATGCTTTTCTTGGCCTCTACCAATATTTGTGTTGTTAATCAGTGATTTTCATACTTTCTAATGTTTTGAGTTAGCTTGAAAGTTTTTTTCACTTCTACTAAATAAGCATTGTCAGCTTTGATCTTATTCTCCTTAATTTTTTTCAATGATGCTAATAGTATTTCATTTTCTTGGTTTCTTAATGATAAATCTCCTAGATATTTTGCTAAATTTTCAAAAGAATCTGCAGTGGATATTTCTGCCTTTTCGATTGAGGTCATTGTTGTTGAGATTGCAACAAGATGATGGAGCTTAGTGAAAAGAGTCGCCTTCACTAAGTGGGCCCGCAGACTATTTTTGGCGCAAGTCTATTTTTAGAATATGTCTATTTTTAGACATATGGATCATGTCTATGGATTGCAGGTTGATGTTTATGGATGATTGGTCAAGTTGGGAAAAATAGATGGACTTCTATTTTTTATCAAAGTGTGAGTGATCATAGTGTGAGTGATCAAAGTCTATTTTTAGACTGGCTGTCAAAAATAGAAAAGTCAAATATTATTGTCTCATAATAATATTTGGACTATAAACTTGATCTTATTCTCTTGGAGCACTTCAGTTTGAGCTATAGAGGTGGAACATGCAGCTGTCAGAAGGAAATACGCTTTTCTTATGAGTCAGTTGAGTTGTTGCATGCATGACTTCAGTTAGAACTCAATCAGTTGAGTTTGGTGGAGTTGATTGTGGAGTTGATGGAGTTGTGTTCAGTTTGACTTAGTTAAACTAGTTGTAATTAGTCTAACTGCAAATAGACTAATGATGAGTTGTGAAACTAATTATTAACTCATGATGCAACTAATGAATACATCAGTTAACTCAGTTGCATGTCAGTGCATGTTCAGTTCAACAGGGACAGGTGGTAGAGAATCAGATTGCTATCAGTTGTGACTATAGTTGTGCACCAGATCTTGCACAATCAAAGGATTGAGTATGCCAATGAGTTTTCTCACGTATTTGCCCAGTATTGTAGCCTTTTCTCACGTCCAACAAAGTGTGAGTGATTATTTTGAGGTGAAATACGAGTTTGGTAAGCCATTCTCATCAATTCTTGAGCAGGTATTGAGCAATGGAGGCAGGCAAGCAGTGGAATAGATTTGGAGATCAGATCTTAGCTGTATTGTGTGTAACAGGTGGAGATGGTACTGGATTTCTTGTGATAAGCATTGTACTTTATAATGTTACATGGTCTCAATCATTAATATACAGATAGTGTGGGGTTTTTAGCGAGATGCTTTCCCCGGGTTACATACTGTGTTAATGTGTGAATGCTCTTGATGTTTTATTGTTATTGATGCTGCTATATTGATGATCAACGTAGAGGAGCTTATGTATTGTGTATGTATTCCACAATAGTACATGATCAGGATAATCTCTGTTGAATATGTGTTAAATTATTCAAAATTTCTACATGGTATCGGAGCTGTTGATCATCATATCTACTATTCAGGAAGTGTCTACATTCTATTTCTTCAGGCAGAGTCTGTAATCGGGCCACGTAGCCTCTGGATTCATCCTTCCTTTGTAAGGTGAGATATCCGGTGAATGCCCATACAGTCAATCTATGTACGAGAAATATTTTGTTCTCACGAATCTTAGATCCGAGGCAGTTGAGTTGGTTGCTGGTGGAATTCGAATTTGCAGCAGTATTTTTCTTGGTGACAACGCAGCAATGTCTTTCAACGGATTGTGATTGGAGTATGCTCTTGAGGGCAGCTCAAACTATATTGCATGGAAGGACAGGATGGAGGCAGTATTGGATGATAACGGGCTGAAGGAGTTCATAGATACGGATATTCCAAAGCCTACTGATGCTACTCAAGCTGATGCTTGGCAAAAGAAGATCGCAAAATGTCGAAGGATTCTGTTGGAGGGCGTGAAGGATCACATTGTGTCCAGCCTCCATGGAAAGGCTACTCCATATTTGATGTGGAAATCATTAACATAATTATTCCAAAGCAAGAGTGATCAGAGGAAGCTGGCGCTCAAAGATAAACTTAGAAACATCAAATGCGAGAAGGGTGACAATATTCCCAAGTATCTCACGAAGTTCACTCAGTGTCGAGATGAGCTGGGAAGTGTGGGGGTTACTGTCGATGATGAGGACTTGGTGAGCTTGGCTCTCCTTGGTCTTCTTAAGAGTTGGCATTCCTATCAGGACTCTATCAATGGTCGGGAGAAATTGCCAGGATGGGAAAGACTATGGTCAGATCTTGTGCAGGAGGAGATCAGGCGGAGTACCAGGGATGGATCTTCGTCAAAGGGAGCTGATGAAGAGAATTGTGCTTTGGCTGCCAAAGCAAAGAAAGGGAAGAGCAAGAAAGCTTCTCAGTCTGGTGCGAAAGGCAAGAAGCAGGATATGTCCAAGGTGAAGTGTTTTCACTGTCACCAGCACGGACACTATGCCACAAATTGTCCGCAGAAGAAGAAGAACAAGCAAGCTGCTGGATCTGCAGGGGGAGAGGCCTTAGCTTCTCAGTTTGAGCTTGATTTTTCATTGATCGCATGCTTGGTTTCAAGTGTGATGGGATCCGTGTGGTTCTTGGACAGTGGTGCCTCTTTTCACATGACGGGAGATAAAGATTTGTTCTCTGATCTGGAGGACAAAGATCTTGGAGTGCACATCGAGATGGGCGATGATGGTAGATACAGTGTGACCAGTATCGGTACCATTTCCTTTGAGAGGGAGTCTGGTAAACCCTTCGTATTTAAGGAAGTCATGAATTTTCCAGGATTGACGAAGAATCTCATCTCAGTGGCGATGTTAGAAGACAAGGGGTATGATGTTGTTTTCAGCGAGGGAAAGGCTTTCCTGCGCAGCAAGACAACTGGTGAGACCCGAAGATAGGGGTTCGAGTGAGGAACCTTTATCAGTTGCATGTAGATGGATGCGCAACAATGGCGGGCAAGGCAGAAGGATTGGTGAGCCAGGATGATGGCGAGTTGTGGCACAGGAGATTGGGTCACCTTCACCATGGAGCCTTGAAGATACTGCAGCAGATCACTACAGGGCTTCCTAAAGGCACACTTGCGCAGTCAGATCAGTGCAAGGGGTGTACTTTGGGGAAGTTTGTGAAAGCCACCTTTCACGAGAAGGATAGTCGCGCCACGATGATCCTTGAGAGAATTCACACAGACGTGTGTGGACCTTTCTCAGTTGATTCGACAGCAAAACATAGGTATTATGTGATTTTTGTTGATGATTTCTCTCGTAAGTGCTGGATCTTCTTCATGCAGAAGAAGAGCGAGACATATTCAAAGTTCTATGAATTCAAAGCACTGGTCGAGAAGGAGTCGGGAAGAAGGTGAAGTCTCTTAGGAGCGATAATGGTGGTGAATACATCTCGGATGAGTTTAAGGATTTCTGCAAGGCAGAAGGGATTCGTAGAGAGCTCATAGCTCCCCATAACCCACAGCAGAATGGGGTAGCTGAGCGGAAGAACAGAACGATTGTGGGTGCTGCACGGGCAATGTTGCATGATTAGGGCCTACCCCTTCACTTGTGGGCGGAGGCATGCAATACAACAGTTTATGTGCAGAACCGTTGTCCTCATAGGATACTTGGCATGAGTAAACCTGAGGAGACTTATTCTGGTAAGAAGCCAGATCTTTCTCATTTGAGGATTTTTGGTGCTAACGTTTACATGCATGTGACGAAGGATGCCAGGAAGAAGTTGGAGCCGACCGCAGAGGTTGGGATATTTGTGGGGTACACTGATACGCCCCACAACTATCGTGTGTATTTGCCAGACAGTGGTAAAATTGTTGTGCGACGGGATATAAAATTTCAGGAGGAGAAAGCCATGAAGTGTTCGCTTGAGAGGGAGCTACACTTGCATGCAGACGAGGAGCTATTAGTTCCTAAGGATGAGCTTCAGGACGTGGATCAGCCACAGGACGAGGTTCATGGAGTGGAAGAGACCACTCATGCAGCGCCAACCATCTGAGGGCGAAAGCGCTTGACAGAAGCTGAGCGACTGGCTCAAGATGCAGAGAAAGTTGTAGGACCACCTACAGCCCAACGCAGGCAGAGACAGTCACCTGATCGGTACACTGGATACATGGCTCTTATGAGCAAGTGTGTTGTGACTGAGCCATCCTCTTTCGAGGAAGCTGTGGAGGATCCCGCATGGGTAGACACCATGATGGAAGAGTATGATTTTATTGTCAGAAACAGTGCATGGGAGATTGTTCCTAGACCGGAAGGGAAATCAGTGGTGGGTTCGAGATGGATCTACAAAGTTAAGCAGGCAGCTGATGGGAGTGTGGAGAAGTACAAGCAAGATTTGTTGCCCAAGGCTTTTCACAGATTGAGGGGATCGATTATGAGGAGACCTTTGCACCTGTCGCAAGGTATTCTTCCATACGGACGATTCTTGCTCTCTCAGCGTAGATGGGATGGCACATTCATCAGATGGATGTGATGACTGCGTTCCTCAATGGAGTCATTGAGGAGGAGGTGTACATTGAGCAACCCGAAGGCTTTGAGGTCTTCAACAGCGAGTTGCATGTGTGCAGGCTCAAGAGAGCGCTGTATGGGTTGAAGCAAGCACCACGTGCTTGGTACACACGGATAGACAGCTATTTCACAGGACTTGGATTCTCCAAGAGCGAGGCGGATCCTAACCTATACCAGATTGTGGTGGAGGGTAAGTTGCTTATCATTGTACTGTATGTTGATGATTTGATTCTAATGGGTGATGAGCTGTTGATACTGTCATGCAAGAAGGATCTTGCTACAGAGTTTGAGATGAAGGACTTGGGCCTCCTTCACTATTTCCTAGGATTGGAAATATGGCAGCGCAGTGGTGGACTGTTTGTTTCTCAGGGCAAGTATGCTCGGGAGATACTGGAGAAGTTCAACATGCATGGCTGCAAGCCTGTTGGTACTCCTCTTCCTAGAGGTTGGAGGAAGGAGGATGCCACTTCGGGAGAAGAAGTGGATGCCACTGTTTATCGACAGTTGGTGGGGTCACTGATGTATTTGGTCAATACACGACTTGATATATGCTATGCAGTTAACCAGCTTTCACAAGCTATGGTTAAGCCTACCAAGCTCTTCTGGAAGGAGGGCAAGCATGTATTGCGCTACTTGAAAGGCACATCGGGATATGGTTTGTGGTACAGACAGGAGGATGAGGTGAAGCTATGTGGCTTCACGGATGCAGATTGGGCAGGGAGCCCAACGGACAGAAAGAGCACATCAGGAGGGGTCTTCAGTATTGGATCGACAACAGTTTCTTGGTACAGCAGGAAGCAGAGATCCGTGGCACTCAGTTCAGCAGAGGCCGAGTATATGGCAGCAAGTTTGGCTACATGCGAGGCTATATGGATGAGGAAGATCATGGTTGGTTTTTTCGGTTCTCATTTGGATCCTACTGTGATTTACTGTGATAACCAGAGTTGCATTAAACTCTCGGCTAATCATGTATTTCATGATAGATCTAAACATATTGACATCAGGTACCATCCTATCAGAGATTGTGTGCAGCGGAGGATCATGTTGCTTTCATACATTCCAACGGAGGATCAGGATGCTAATATTCTGACGAAGGCTCTCACCAGGAGCAAATTCGAGTTCCACCGAGGCAGGATAGGGGTTGCTGATAATCCATATCTTGGTGAGAGGGAGTGTTGAGATTGCAACAAGATGATGGAGCTTAGTGAAAAGAGTTGCCTTCACTAAGTGGGTCCGCAGGCTATTTTTGGCGCAAGTCTACTTTTAGACTATGTCTATTTTTAGACATATGGATCATGTCTATGGATTGCAGGTTGCTGTTTATGGATGATTGGTCAAGTTGGGAAAATAGATGGACTTCTATTTTTGATCAAAGTGTGAGTGATCACAGTGTGAGTGATCAAAGTCTATTTTTAGACTGGCTGTCAAAAATAGAAAAGTCAAATATTATTGTCTCATAATAATATTTGGACTATAAACTTGATCTTATTCTCTTGGAGCACTTCAGTTTGAGCTACAGAGGTGGCACATGCAGCTGTCAGAAGGAAATACGCTTTTCTTATGAGTCAGTTGAGTTGTTGCATGCATGACTTCAGTTAGAACTCAATCAGTTGAGTTTGGTGGAGTTGATTGTGGAGTTGATGGAGTTGTGTTCAGTTTGACTTAGTTAAACTAGTTGTAATTAGTCTAACTGCAAATAGACTAATGATGAGTTGTTAAACTAATTATTAACTCATGATGCAACTAATGAATACATCAGTTAACTCAGTTGCATGTCAGTGCATGTTCAGTTCAACAGGGACAGGTGGTAGAGAATCAGATTGCTATCAGTTGTGACTATAGTTGTGCACCAGATCTTGCACAATCAAAGGATTGAGTATGCCAATGAGTTTGCTCACGTATTTTCCCAGTATTGTAGCCTTTGCTCACGTCCAACAAAGTGTGAGTGATTATTTTGAGGTGAAATACAAGTTTGGTAAGCCATTCTCATCAATTCTTGAGCAGGTATTGAGCAGTGGAGGCAGGCAAGCAGTGGAATAGATTTGGAGATCAGATCTTAGCTGTATTGTGTGTAACAGGTGGAGCTGGTACTGGATTGCTTGTGATAAGCATTGTACTTTGTAATGTTACATGGTCTCAATCATTAATATATAGATAGTGTGGGGTTTTTAGCGAGATGCTTTCCCCGGGTTACATACTGTGTTAATGTGTGAATGCTCTTGATGTTTTATTGTTATTGATGCTGCTATATTGTTGATCAACGTAGAGGAGCTTATGTATTGTGTATGTATTCCGCAATAGTACATGATCAGGATAATCTCTGTTGAATATGTGTTAAATTATTCAAAATTTCTACAATTGTCGTTGTTTGTTGTACTGTCTATTTGATAGAATAACATCAAATACACAAGGATTGAATGGTGTTTGAATTCACCTTCAGTATTAAACTTGAGATACTGATCATGAATGACATTTGATAGATATTAATGATAGTTGAAAATGACTAATGGCTTCTGACCAATTAAAAATACTGGGAAAAATAAATAAATCTGTGGGATAACCTAATAGGACAATAACCATACAAATAACTTGCCTTGAAATTTCAGGGAAAATAGAAGCAAAATATGGGGTATTATGCCTAGGTAATTCAAAATTTTCAGGCAGAAAAGGCTCAAAAATATGGGCTTGTTGAGAGAAAGTAAGCTTCTGGTATATTTCCATGAGTGAATCAGTGAAAAATGGATGTAAGTGAGCTTGAGGATTAATCTGAAGAGCTCGACAGATAACTTTTGGTGTAATTGACAATAATATTTCATGATTTTGGGAAATTACACCATGCTCACTAAGGTGATACCTAAGGTGAACCATGTAACAAATTCTTGGAAAACATGAGTCTTGGAAAAAATAAATTCAAGTAATAATGACTACCAGATACTCAATTCATCGTTGTTGTTTATTTTTTTTTATTTTCCAATTATGAAGCTCATACAAGTTGAACTCACACTGGGTTTCCGCTCTTTTATATTGTGTGTCGACCAAAGGAAATTTATCTAGGTCATGAATAGGAGGTAACATAGGACTTTCAACAACCATTTTCTCCTTTCCTTTATGAGATGACATCTTTGACTGTAATGGAGGCCTAGGAAATAGAGTTACCAGACTACAATTGCTCGATTACATATAGGAATGATGCTGCAAAGGGTGTTGGTGCACCTGAATGTCCTTGGGTCAACCTGTATAGCTCAAACAAATGGAAAAGGAGACTAATGCAACGTCATGTGGGGATTTTAAAATGAGAGGGGGGCGTTATTAACAGAAACATTAACAGTTTTGGAGCATTACATTAAAATAAATAAGTGTTGGCAGGAGTCATTAATTTCCAATATCTATAAGACGGTCAACAAGAAGATTCAACGATTAACAGTAATGTGACGTGGACGGCTATGCGATGTGGATGCAGGAATGGATGATGGGTTGCATGTTGAGAATGGAGCAGGAGTAGGTGGGAACAAGCGGAAGCAAGCTATGGTTTTCGGGACGGGTGTGAAAGCAATAAGTGGTAAAGGAGGGAGGTCCCCGAAGTCATAGTGGAGCCACCACGAAGCTTTCAGTGGTTTCCACAAAACTATATTTCGAACCTCCCCCCCCCCCTATTGAGTCCTAAAAGCTTGGGGGGGAAAACATTGTTCTTGGCCGTTGATCGGAGTGGGGACAATCTCATCCATTTAATGATGTAAATGCTTTATCAAAATTGAAAAAACATCACATCCAATTTTATTTACAACTTTGAACAAAGTCTTTCACTAATTAATCAACATTAACCATAATAAAAAAAACTTAAGGCGACATTTTAACTAGCGCGCCCCTTTGGGTTTTTTATTATTATTTATTTTTCACATACTTTCTTTTATTCCCCTTTTATTTTTCCTCTATTTTTATTTCTTTTTCTATTTTTCTTTTTTCTTTTCTTTTCTTTTCTTTTTTATTTCTATTTTTCTTATTTCTTATTTTCAAAAGATAAAAACAACTTAAAGTAAAAAATAAGTTTACTACATCCGATTGGGATAAATAACCATACTAACATACCTTTATCACTATATTTATGATACCATTACATAAGTCAGCCATGAAGAAGCACCAGTCGAAGCCTTAGCAGCACCACAACTAGCTGAAGCATCAATAGCACCAGCAGAAAAGTATCAATAGCACCGAAAATGTCGAAGGAAGATTGACTCGGGGACGAGTCAATAGACTGTGGTTGGGGCATGTTGGGTCCTTTGTTTTTGGAGGAATTAATAATTTTTGGAAATGATTCAAAAGGTTGGTGACAAGTGGAAGAAGTGGTCATTGGAGAGTTGTGAGAATAATAGTCGAGAAAAAGGAAGGAACTCACAGAAGACTGGCAGTTGCAGAGGGATAGCGGGAAGGAGCAAACACTGATGAGTAGAAAAAGAGCAAGGACATTGGAGGAATGGAAATAGTTGAGCAAGGGAGAAGGCAGAGAGTATGAGAAGGAACTAGCAGTCCAGGTTGGCCCACAAAGATAAGCAAGAACAACCCAGAAGGAATAAAGGAGAACACTTAATGATTATTGTTCTAGAGCTAGGAGAGTCACTCTGTATCTGTTGTTTTGTATGCTTATGTACTTTTCTAGAGGCCTTGAGACCGATGTAATGCATTTTCTACTCATATTAATAATGAAGATTTCTATTGGGACCATTGTGTGTTAGTTACATGTTAATCTGGATCTTGGGTTCTTCAAAATTATATGTATGTGTATATTTAACTAATATATCTTTTACAACATGTATTACCTTTTACGATTAGAATTCCTTGTAGAATGATTTAGTGTCCTTTGTCTGATTCCTCCCGATACTAGATTCCAACTTCTATCTAACTAAGGGTGTGGCACGCCTTAGGTGAGACTCCTTATCCATTCTAGGTAAGGTAAAAATGTCGATGTTGTGCTAGACGATAGCGAAGCTTTGTTGGCCCCTTTTCCCAAACCCGACGTCTCAACCCTGTTGTTATTTCTATCCCAAAACTAGGCTATGAAGTCCAAAAAAAATTGAAACCCTCGCCAAAATTTTAATTTCTTCAGATCTTCAATATTGCTCAATTTCACTGCAAAATTCCTTTATGTCGGCCCTGCCAAAAATAATTGGACGAAAGCTTACCTTCAAGGGCCTAGATCTAGCTCAAACCCTAAAAAATCTTCTTTGATTAGCTTGTATATCACCTGCATAAATGAAAAATAAAAATACCCAAAACCTCAACATATACAAAAATTTAAAATAAAACCCAAACCCCAAATAACTACAAAACAAGGGATAGAAAATATTATTCTACAAAAATTTATTTTACAAAATATATTTACAAGTTATATAAAAATATACAATGCTTGAAAGTATTTTTTGAAAAGTGATTTTTAGAATGATAATAATGGCTTGATGTATTTCAAAAGATAGATATTAACCATAACATTAGCAAAGTAAGAAAATCATATAAATTTCCTGAAGCCCAAACAAGGCCAGCATGTGCCCACAATCTGTGAACTTGGATCCCAAGGGTTGGGGAACTTACAAACTAGATATATTTTCTTCAAGAAAACTTTTTAAACAAATGGTGAATAATATCACGTAAGATAGACCCAAAATATACACATAGAATGTTCTTATCGCCATCTAATGAATAAACAAGTTTATAAAATTTTAAGCACAATATAGGAAAGCATATACCTAGCATGTACCATAGATTAATGAGACAAAGACACCATGAACTGAACCCCAAAGCCTTTTCTTATGGATTTCAAATATTCCTAGAAGAACAGTGGATTCACACTAGATTTTACAAAATTAAATCAGCCAAAGATATCAATAGAAGCTCAATAGCCTTCCATTCATAGAGAAAATCCCTCAAAGTGGAAAATAACAGCTAGTTGACTTGATCTTCGTCAAAGTAATCTCAACTATTGATACATATTTGATCATAATTTAATCTCGATCATTGGAAATATTTGTTTTTGAAGAATTTTTGAATTTGTCATAAAAAAGACTTTTTATTAATACAAAAATAAGTATTTTGGATCAATTTCCTCAAAAAATTTATTTTGACTTAACCAGCCAAGTTCCAAGGGCTCAAGTTTTCTTAAAGTATCCATCTTTTCCTTGGTGGGGGACCTCCAAAGTTTAACTTCTTTTTCACCCACGAATTTTGTGGTCATTTTCCACTTGGAGAAACTAATTTCTCTAATTTTATTTTTTTACTCTAAATTAATTAATTTTCTTGCTTAGGAATTAATTTTAATTTTTCCAAGCCCCACGGGGGTAGGTGAGTTGTTAATCACAATGCTGTGAAGTTCGTTAGAAAGGTGGGCTCCGTACTGAAGGTCATGAGTTCAAATCCCCTGGACTAGCCCGGAAGCTGTGGAGAGGGGCGGCCACAGTTTCCCAGGGGTTATAGTGGTAGCGGTCAAAATCGACCCCGTGTAACATGAGTTGCGAGGTTGCTCCAGTTGCCGATTCCTCTGTAATAAAAAAATAATATATATATATATATATATATATATATATATATATATATATATATATATATATATATATATATTCCAAAAAATTAATTAATTGGCACATGAGGGGATTAATTATTTTTCCACCCTCAAATAACTTATGCATGGTATCTGATTGTGAGGGACTATGCACTAAAACATTTTTACATCAGATAATTAACAAATTTAATCCTCAAATGGGGAATACCCATTTGTTATACACCATCATATTTTTTACCCAATTTTACAACACAATATGATCTAGTAGGCCAAGTGATCTGTGATAAAATAATTTAGCCAACTGGCTTTAATTATTCCCAAATCACTTTTACAATAGAATTGAGTAAGAACTCTAGGACTCACCCAAGACTTGGAAAATAAATTCCACCCTAGCTTTGGGGTTAAGTTGGAGGGGAAAACTATGTTGATTATCTATGTTTAGAAACACACATAATGCGGTGAGACGAAAAACCTCCTAGGATGGAATTCGTTGCCAAAATAATAGCCTTACCTAGGTTTTGACATAATTAAATAGTCACGCTAGCATCAATTCAATTATAATTTGTAGAAATTCGGTTTACAATGACATCATGATTCGTTGGTTGATGATTCTAAACTTTGAAAAATTTGGCACAACTTCTTCCTTGGAATTGTGACAAAATGGGTTAAACATATGGCTCCATATGGGGGCATGCTACTTCCATAAAGTGACATGAAAATTCATAATCATGTAACCAAGAAAATAGAAGTCCATCAAATAGATATCCACTCTTAATTAAAGTCATCATATATATATAGAATATCTACTAGAATAAAAAAAATCTACTCTAACAAACTGAAATGTAAAGACATAAAATATAATTGCATAAAAAGGAAACTAACTAATGATGGAAATGAAAGGGAGTATGGTTGTAGATACTATACAAAAGATTCCCCATGGCATCAGATGTCATCTATGTGGCACAATCTGAAATATTTTCTCATTGACAGATAAATCAATAGGTTCCTTATCAGATATCCCTTGTTGAAACTTGAACCTTTTTGGTTGGTGTACACTTTCATAATTTTTTTACACATCTTTATAAAACTAAAGCCTACTTCTTTTCTTGTCTGGAAAGTGGCATGGAGGATGAGATGAAGAAAAGTGATAGACTAGTTGAATGAAATCGGTCACTATTGCATTATATTGTCAAGGATGATCCCGTGGTTCAATTTCCTCACCATTTTCTTGCCTCCTTAGATTGTCAACATGGTACCTTCTTTCAACTTCCATGTATAAATTTACCATACAACCTATTTCTGAGGGAATAGTGGATATGATAAGTCCATCTGAATAGATCCATCAAGGTCAGCTGCAAACTTCTTTGATAGAAGCATCCCCCATACATCTGGCACATCGATGATTTCTATGTCCATGGTGATCATTTTGTATGGATAATGATCCAATGAGACCTATAAATATTTTACCACACCAAGGAATTCAATCTTCATTAAATCCATTGGGAAAATTTTATGGTAAGGTCTAGAAATCCTTAGGTTCAATTGGTCCATAACCTTTTTAGTCATAACATTCATTAAAGCACTAGAATAAAGCATGTAATTATGAAGTAGACAGTAATTAATATCTAAGGTAAGAAATAAATGTTGATGATCTTGATTAGTCATGTAGCAATTTAAATCCTCTAATTTAATTTCTTCATCCTTTGATTTATTATCAATTTTATCTTATTGATCCATATCTAATGCTTTGAAGAATGAAGCTCTTTGTGAAGGGATCCTTAAAATTTCAAAGACTAGGACAAAAATATTAATACTATTTATCCATGCAACCCAATTAACCTTTAATCATGACTTATAGCTTTCAGATGCAACCTACTTAGTTTGATTCTAGTCTTTTACTTTTCTTTGATAATTGTAACCCTTACTTCTAGCAATTTCCAGAATTTGTTCCTGAGATGGAGCTTCATCATACATGTGTGTGATAGGATTATTTTTGTCACTGAAGTTATTTATGGTGAAGGATAAATAAATCATATATGTGCAACAACCTTCCTTGGAAGAATTATGACTAACATTATTTATCTATTCATTTATTACTTCATCCAAGATTATTCTAGCAATGGCACACAAACTTTCTTCATGGAAACTTTCATGTGGTTTGAGAAATGGCATAGGTTTATCAACAACATTGGAAAATTAAACTGGAGTAGGAGGTATCTGATCATTAGGAGGATTCCTTCTTGGCCATGGATTATTGTTTCCTTTGTTTTTTTTTTCTATGTTGGATATTCTATACTTGATTTCTTTCCATTTGTATCTACTATCAACCTAGATTGCACGCCACTTATTTGTTGAGCATTTTCAATTCTCATTTCTTTAATCATATGCATTAATTATTTAATGGGATCATGCTCTACCTCCTTAATTTTTTTTCATTTACTTTTGACTATACCTCTTTCAAAACCAAGAATATCTAACTTATCTGAATCTTTATTATTTTTTCTAATTCCTTAGCAACATTTTGAGCATCAGTTAACATGGCAGGATTGGCACATCTTATCTCATACTGAGTTTCAACATCAAGGGATTCAAGATATTTCTCTAACACTGTTGTTTTAGGTAGCTTGTAATCTTGGGTCATATCCTTTAGAAGACCTTTAAACCTTTGATTTAACTCTTACATTGTCTCATTTTCTCCTTTATTGATAGAATTAATCTCTTTCACCAAATATTTTCCCTCTTTTGTCCCCAAATTTATCTTTGAATGCATCAGTAAAGGCTCACAAAGATTCAAAAGCATTATCCAGTTTGTCATGGAACCAATCCAATACGAATTCTTCTAATGTAAGGAGAAATAACTTCTTTTTAACATCCTCATGATTATATGTAGTCGCATGAGAATATCTTTGCAGAAAGGTCTTGAACTTCTCCTTGTGCTCAATAGGATTGATTGCATTGTTCCCTTGGAATATTAGAAGCTTGTTTATAGTTGAATCATATGGAAGATCATTCCTTGAATGTTGGCAAAGTATCAAGGACTGTAATAAGCCATGGAATCTTGATTTGCGAGATTAATGAAAAGAAAATGTATATCAGGGAGGGCTTCCTGTTCGAGAAATATTAAATGCTTTCTAGAATGTAATTTTCTTAACTGGGCTCTTAGAAGATTTCCAAGATCAGGAGTGGGCTTAACCAAGCCACCAGGATTTCTTCTAGAGTAAGCTCTTGTAAATGTATAAATAACTGGAGTCAGCACCCAAATATGAAACCAACCAGAAATTCTAGGTGCTAAAGGTGCAGATAGAGAAGATGAAAGGATTAGTGAGAGGAGAAAATAAAAGGTGATGAAAATATGAAGAGATAATGTCACAATGGCGCCAGAAAATGTGGTGATGATGGGATAAGAAATGATGACATAATGAAAAGATTAAGAATATGTCCTTGAATTGTAGAGGAAAAGATATCCTAGAAACGATGCCAAAAAATATTGTTGAAGAAATTGTATAGGAACAATGAGACAAAGATTTAGGTCAGGTGTTGTCACATTGATCCTCAACCTCTTCATTCTAGTTGCCTCAGAATCGAGGACTATGGGGGGTATTCCCTAATAGAAGATAGAAATGAAAGACATGTTGGAAACTAATGAGCCCAACATACACGATTGAATGGCCTAGCCACTTGTTTGATTTAGAAATCGCTTCGTGATTAGATTAAATTCTTAATGGTACTAGTGCCTTGTAGGGTCAATTTCTTGATTTTTCTCGATTAGAGACAAAGTAATCAGATGAGAAACCTCTGATTTAATTCTTAAATATCCTATATTCTATGAAAATCCTAAGACTTAGGTGTGATTCAACAATCTTGGTTACTTTTAATTATATTCCTATTCCTTTTAATGAAACTAGTATTAGAGTAGGTTGAGAGAGAGGCCAAGGGGAAGCAAGCAGAGGTTTGATTAACGATACATCCCCTTAGGTAATAACTTTCATGTGCCCTCAAAGTTGTAGAGACTATGGCTCTGATGACTGCAAGGTCACCTGTTAACCACTAAAGAGGTGCTAGACTCCTCAAGCTAGATGAGAAATGCGGTCCTATTTTCTATTAACCAAGTTTATACTTGGAGTTAAATTACTAATGCAAGGCTAGTCTTAGGATGATAATGCAAGATTATTCAGTGTTTTATTAAGGCAATATTGTTAATGTTTCAAGTACTTCATATATGATTTATCTTAAATTATGACAGTAAGTACTTAGCAATGGAAAAAGCGGCATTCCCAACCACCAGAGAATTTTCCAAATTAACAAGTGCCAACAAGATACAAGATATATCCACGATACAATTGCTTAATAATCTCTTGAATCATAAAATCACCAATATTCTCAAGATAAAGTTATCATCCACAAATATATTAACCAAGAAATTATGACAATCATAACAAGTAAAGAAACTAGAGCATTTATCCACTTATAACAGTTACTTAATAATCATGATTAGACAATCAATGCTTTTAGACAATTACAATTAAATTGATTAATTCTAATTATTCAAGATATATTCCAAAAATATTTAGGTTAAGAACACTTAGATCTTAGATGATTTAATGCTCCTTCAAAAAAGTTACTTCAATGCCAGTTACATTGATAGAGACAATTAGATTTCCAAAGGAAAATTGATGTAACACAAGATACTCTTGGGATTAATGTTAATTTCTTTAGAGAGTGATCCTATGAGCATAATTATTATTTATGGAACTTCACAAGAAAACAAATGTTAGTGTTCTTCTCATAGACTCAACTTGAAATAGTCACCAATTAAAATTAGCAATAGGGAACATTATAACAACAATAAGCTAACAATGAGTAATTATTATCTTATGAATATAGAAAGGTGAAAGCTTTAGATCTTTAATATTCCAATCACATCAACAAGTAGACTTTATGACAACAGTAGATTACTTGTGAATTATTCTTGTGCCAAGTATGTCAAATAGTCCCAAATTGTTTGTTTTCTTAAGATGCAAGCCATGAAAAGACATGTCATTGTTAGAGATTAAACCCTTAGGGCTGAAGGCCTTGAAGGAACTTTCCCAATTGCCCAAATTTGTTCCAATAGTTATGCTACCTATAGGGAATTTTTTTTGGAAAATTTCTCTACAAAGAACACTGTTGGCCTAATGGGCCCTAACCCAGGTTCATCATTAATTAGTAAAGAAAATCCCTACACTATTGGCCCTTTCGACATCAATCCACGAAACATGGACTAAAGTCTCACCCGAAGCAGTATGGGGGGATGAAAGAACCAATTTTCTGACCCTGAGATGGTAGTGAAATCGTTTTATACCCTAACCCTTCCTTCGCGCAGACTAATAATCCCTTTAGGGCTTATCGATATACTTCTCTTATTCAGCTTGGAGACCTTCGCGAAGGTCTGCAGTCATCCTTTGCGTACCCTAAATAGGAAATTCAAACACTTACACATCTCTGTGACTAATCTTATTGCTATATTTACCCAGATTAGCTTAGGTGGTGGATAACTTCAACATGCATTATGATTATCTTCGCATAAACAGATATTCTTACTTGTGTTCATATAACACAGTAAAACACATAGATTCGCACATCAATACAACATTAAATCATAAACCAAGTATTCAACATAACATAATCGCATACAATCATAACAGAAGTAAAATAGCTCATACATAGGTATTTCTAGAATACTTCTCTTTATTGTTGTTCAGATCTCCTTTACAGACTCTGACTACCCTGCGCACATAGTTGTAGCGGTCAATGCACTCAGCTACATACTTCTTGTTAGGTCCCTATACTACTAGTGTAACCCCTTATTATTATTAGTGTAAACCCTTTATTATATTGTTGTTCCCATGTACTACCCATATTGTTATTATTGTGCCCCATAGAAGCCCACTATTGTTATTGTTGTGCCCTTACATTATTATTGTTATGTCGGCTCTAATTATATTATGACCCTTAGACTCCTATATATAGAAAGGAGGTCTTGTCATTTGTATCATCCAAGAACTGTTCATTTGTGTAATTTAAAAGAGGTTTCCCCCTCAAAGAGGCTAAATTCTAAGGCGTTTATCTCTCTTTTCTATATTTTTGTGAGCTGGTTTCATAACATTTGGTATGAGAGCTTTGAATTCTAGGGTTTCGCTGCGCCAAACAGGTCATCGTGGTATTTTCACTACAGTTTTTCACTACGAAGTTTTAGAAGCTAAAAAAAAACCCATTTGAGAAGAGATCACTCTGAACCTCAGGTCATAATTTCAGATCTTGTGTCGCTATATTTTAGGAGATATGATTTGAAAAAGTTAGGGTTTTTGCAAGCTACAAATTTTCATCTCAAACAGGTCATCGTGGAATTTTCACTATAATACTTGTTCTAAAATGCTTCAGACTCTAAAATTAAAACCCATTTGAACCGAACTCTTGGTGAAGCTCAGGTCTGAATATTAGATCTTTTCTCACTATATTTTCGGAGATATAATCTGAGGAAATTAGGGTTTTACAGACTCCTAAATTACATTCTAAATAGGTGACCTTGGGAAAATCGTCATAACTTTCTCTGTGAGAAACAAATTGAAATTTCATAAGAAGTTACAGAAAGAGGATGCACTATAGTGTTTTGTGTATATTGTTCAGATCTGAAGGTTGAAATAGTGACACGTGGCACATTGTACAAGTTCGCTCTATAGAAACATTATATAATCAGGTCATCTTAGGAGATTGGGCATAACACTTTCTTGGAGAATCAAATTCTGATCAGACCTATGAGTTTAGAAAGAGGAATTAGAGGGCTACAGTAGGACACAATTTCAGAACTTGGAGATATGAATTACCGAGTTACAATATTTTCAAGATCAAGCTCCTAAAATCAAGAAAAGGTGATATGAGGAAGTTTGATGGCAAGGATCCGGTAAATTGGATACTACAGATGGAGCAATATTTTGATCTACATGAGGTTCAACTATTACAAAAAGTACATATTGCATCTTTATATTTAGAACCAAATCAATTTTTATGGTATAAAGGGCTTTTTTCTCATAAAGCACTTGTCACTTGGTCAATTTTCATGGAAGAAATGATAGCACATTATGAAGATACAAAGAGTAACACCTTCTTTAGCCAATTGATAAATCTCGAGCAAAAGGGTTCAATGGCAAAGCACATTGAGGACTCTCAAAAATTGAATATAAGGGTAAATGATATTCCAGAGAAGAAAAGGATTGATGTCTTCATAGTGACTTTAAAGGATAACATTCAACATGTGGTTCGTCTTTGGAAACCTGATTCATTCGAGAAGGCATTCAGGTTGACAAGAAAAATTGAAAGCGAAATTATGGAAACAAGGAATCCCACCACTCACGACTATAATTATGGAAGTTTTTTTTCTCCTAACCTTCCACAACCTACAAGATTTACACGACAACAATTGGAAGAAAAAAGAGAAAAAGGGCTTTGTTATAATTGTGATAGAAAATACACTAAAGGTCATAAGTGTGCTGAGAAGAAATTATTTTGCATAGATTATGAATAGGAGGAAGAAAAGGATCAAGAAACATCAAAAGAAGAGGATATATACTAGGAACCAACCCCAAAGAAAGAAGAAATGAATTTCACCATATCTTGTAAAGCATTGGCAAGAATTACCACTCCTCAAACTTGCAAGATAGAAGGACATAGCAAGAAGAAAAAGGTTCAAGAAGTGAAAGATCACATCGAGAAAGAAGAAATGAATCTGACCATATCTTGTGATGCATTGGCCAGAATTACCACTCCTCAAACTATCAAGATAGACGGACATATAAAGAAGAAAAATGTTCAAGAAGTGAAAGATCACATCGAGCATCAAGAAATGAATCCAACCATATCTTGTAATGCATTGGAAGAAATTACGACTCCTCAAACTCTCAAGATAGAAGGAAATATCAAGAAGAAAAAAATTCAGCAGGGAAAGATCACATCGAGCATCAACAACAAGTTCTCCAACTTGAAAGGATAACACCACTTCGGTGTAGAATCGAATGAAACAATGGGTAGACCAACATCACAGTGAAAGAAGTTTTGATTTAGGAAATTGGGTATTTTTACGGATACATCTCAAGCAAGTTATTTATGAGAAGGAAATGTTGGAAATATTATATGCACTTAAGAAATGGCAACCTTACCTAATGGGAAGACACTTCAAGGTAAAAATGGATCATGATAGTCTTAAATAGTTTTTATAAAAATATTATCTTTAGAAGAAGAGAAAAAATGGGTCACAAATATGTTGGGTTATGACTTTGAAATCATCTACAAAAAAGGGAAGTAAAATGTTGTTGCAGACACACTGTTAAGAAAGGATGAGGATGTGGAAGCATTGTTTTGTGCTATTTCAATTATCCAACCAAATTGGATAAACGAAGCAAGGGATGAATGGAAGGATGAAGAAGTGTGGCCACTCATTCAAAAGTTGCAGAAGATCCTAGTTCAAACAATATTGCTAGAACTTGGTGAGGAAGGAAAAATCATATTGGAGCCTAGAGAAGTCACAGAAACAAGAAGCAACAGCTACGAAATCAATCAATTTCAGAGTATCTTATCAAGTGGAAGAACATACCCGCTAAATATTCCACATGGGAGGACAAGAATTTTATACATAAGCATCAATAACTACTCAAGCATTGAGGACAACACTTTTTGAAGGAGAGGGGCATGTTAGGTCCTTATACTACTAGTGTAACCCCTTATCATTATTAGTGCAACCCCCTTATTATATTTTTGTGCCCATGTAGTACCCATATTGTTATTATTGTGCTCCATATAAGCCCACTCTTGTTATTGTTGTGCCCTTACATTATTATTGTTATGTCGGCTCTCATTATATTATGACCCCTTAGACTCCTATATATAGAAAGGAGGTCTTGTCATTTGTATCATCCAAGAACTATTTATTTGTGTAATGTAAAGGAGGTTGCTTCCTCAAAGAGGCTAAATTCTAAAGACTTTATCTCTATTTTCTATACTTTTGTGAGCTGGTTTCATAACACTTCTACCCTAGGCCTCTGCACACTCAGCTGCAAAGCCTCTTTCCTACACTAAGACTCTTCGCTCTTAGCTCTCACAGACCCATTACATTCATCAACTACCAAAAACTACTAAGAACTAAAGATTGCCTTAGACTCTTCTAAGACTCTTCTTTTTATACATTCCCATGATATGTGGACCAAGGGTGGATCTCATAAAGCTGACACAAGTTACCTAAACTAAGGGCAGAAACCCTTGATGACTCTTTACATCTTTGCACTCCACAAACACAAAACGTGGATACTTTACATTATTTATACAAAACCTGGGCCTTTAGCCCCAAAACACAGGCTTTTAACCCCAAAATTGACCCTAGGGGACCCATTCCCAACAGGCGCCAACACAAATCTAGTGACTCATCCCAAAGTCACTCTGTTGGCATGGAGATCTTGTCGCGAAGACCTCCAAGCTCCACCTATAATACTGCAACCCCGACGGTACACTGTGTTGCCGCCTGCTTAGCCTGCTCGACCAGCTGCTCCGTTGCTTGTCCTGTACTATGTACCTGTATTTTCTACTGCGTTTCCTACAGACTAGCCAATTTTCCTTCGATGGAGGTCGTGAGAACATAGGCTTCATCTAGCTAAGGCCCCAACCTGGCCCTCACTACTTCCTCCTTTCGTTGTGCTGCATTCACCTATTCCTTTAGTACCTTCAATTCCTACAGCTTTGCCAACCTCTATGTGTTGGCGACGATGCACATTGTCTTTTTGACCTCGTCATACTTCTACTGCAATTCCCTTACTTCTATTTCTAGCCACTGTACGTTGGGATCTTCCTACAGGCTGGTAACTATTTCAAGTGACTGGTCGAAGAGTGAAGTGCACTCCTTCAATGTGGCCTCTATTACGGCAGCTGCATCCTTGACAGTTGCCTTGTGCTGCTCTCTGACTTACGATGGAGTTGAAGGTTGGGCCCTCAACTCGAGCTCCATGATCTTAAGGTTTAGCTCAAATTGAACCTTAGCCAGCTCTGTCCTTGCATCGCGCACACTTGCAGTGAGCTTTTGAATTCTTGTGTCGACTAGCGCATCCTCTGGGATATTTAGCTCTAGAACAGTTTTGTAGGCCTTAGCTACCACAGTTGTGGTGCGCTTATTCTTATATGCAATCATCTTAAGGAGATCAAGCGCGAAAGTATTTTCTATGAACATCTAGGCATTGTTGACCTTCTTCTCACTGATCACATTCAGCGCGCACTTCTCTTTGGCCTAAAGTTCCGTGATCGCACCGTCTTGCAGGGTGTAAAGGGCTTCACTTGGAAGCATGGCCAAGTTCAACCCAACCTTCTTGGGGGCATTGACAGTTGCCTTGTCAGCTTCCACTTCTGTACTCAATGCTCCGTCTAGTAGCATGACAATCCTGTGATCCAAGGAGTGGACCAACTCCGCTGCATATGAGGTCCCAGGTGCCAAGCTAGTTGAACTGCATTGTGTTGTCCCACACTGGTCTTCACTTGAGTAGGATGGATCTGTAGCTCACGCAGACCCGTCTGAATGGCAACCAAATCTTGCTTCTATTGCTGCTCAAACTATTGTAGCCATTCCATAGTTGCATCCCTCACTGTGTCCCTGATATGGTTCAAATTACCTTCAGTCAAAGTGATCGGGTCAAGTGATGATTTTTTGGCCTTGGACTTCTTCCATGGCCCTACTTTTTCCTTCTCCGTAGTGTGCTTAACTCAGAATGGAGTAGTCTTCGGGTCTGCACCTCCCTGTCCTGACTACTTCTCATCTTCCTCCATCTGTGGTGAAGGAGACTGCTGACTTCTGTTAGAGTCATCATCTTCCTCTTCTTCATCTTGCTTCTTAGAAGTGCGCTCTACCTTAGCTTTTTCTTCAGCTTCCTTTTTCCTTCTGTCGGCCAATTGTTGCATTTTCAACCGAGCCTCCTCCTTCTTCTTCTTTGTAGCAGACTTACTAGACCTAGCTAACAAGTCTAACACCATGCACCACACTAATGGCTAACTCTCTAAGACCACTGTGATTTCATCGTTCGTTGCCAGATATGGAATATCATACCATTTTTTCTCGAGGTCCTTCCATGCCTGAATGGAGACACAGTGGAAGTTCACGTTGAACTCCACATATCCTGACAACTTCTCAAAGAAAGTTGGGGATAGCCTCGGCTTGTGGTTGATCACAGCATGGATGCTTACTTCCATTAGCACCCAAAAGATTTTCACGTCCCTCACCCTTGCGACATCCTTGGTGGCCCATAGCGAAGAAAACTTCGCTGCTTCTATTTGATTTGATGCGACCGAAGGAAACTCACTGTCTTCCAGTAATTCCCATGCGACCAACACAATTGAGAGTAAGAGTCAGGTGTAATGGAAGGTCTTACTCTCGTCTTGTGCTTCTTTGTAGTTCATGAGGAATTCCCCATAAAGGTAGTACACCCAATTAAATTGTACGCCCTCCACACACTGGGCCACTAATGACACAACAGTTGCTGACACTTCATCTGTGTAACACTTCCTCATTATTTTCCCAACCAAAATCTAGGTGGCGACCTTAACCGTGGGGTCAGTTATGCTGGAAATTGAGTACTTGCGTGTTTTCTTTGCGATCTTGAATTTTTCCTTCACTATTATAGTGAGGTCACACTCACCTATATTTCCACCAAAAGCCATGGCCAGATTCAACCTTGAATGTGGTAACGATGTGACCCTATGGATCAACATATCTGTGATGGGTATCAGTTCTCCTAACCACAAGCACCCATTATGCACTAAGCATAGAAACTTCTTAATCACCATCAGGGTTATGGGCACGTGGTGGTAATGAGGCACCCATAGTAGGTTTAGTAGTCCTTCCTTGTCCACCCCCTTTATCCACCACCATGGCTCCAACACGATGACACTAAAATCAGTATAAAACATATGGGTCATAATGGTTTCAGTTGCCATGTGGGGGAATTTCTCTGTGTCCGCCAAGTCCCAATCCTCTAGCCTAAGTCTGGGAATGCACGCTAAGCATGGCCCTTCAAACGTGATATGGTTGGGCAGGAACGGGGTACTTAGTAGAAATTTTCCGTCATTCGGGTCCTTCAAGACCTTCACCTTACCCAGACGTGGAGGTATGTACTCAGGAAACTTTGAGATAGGTTCTACATCCTCTATGTCAATGTCTTCTATGCCCATATCCACATCTTCAGTGCCCTCCTGAGATTCTAAATCTACCACCTTGACTTTCTCTTGTGCGGTGGGCTTTTCCTTATTCTGGTGTTTGCTTGGTGACTCACGCACCAAATGTGTTGCTTTCTACTTATCCTTCTTTGTCTTGGGACCCTCTTTGGGTAGCGTAGGCCTCGACCTAGGTGACCTCTGTGATTTTGGCACTTCCATAGGCATATCCACACTCACAACCTCTGAGGCAGCTCCCTCAGATGCCATTAATCCTCCAACAATTATGGTTTCCATGGGCGCCAACATGAATCCAGTAATAAGCTCCTGAGTGTCTTTAGGAAACTTGTCAAATACTGAACTAGCCACCAACGCCTCGAAATAGTCAGGGTTCATGCACGCCTGATATCTCAACACCTCAATTCTTAGAATGCAAAGTGTTTTTCATTGGGCGACCATCTGTAACTTATAGGCAAATTCGAATTTGAATCCGATTGTTCCCCCCAAAATCTGCTCATAAATGCTAGATTGGCAATAGATTTTCACAAATCTCGCTCTTAAATTCCGACTTAAATGTTGGCCCCCCACTCCATTTAACTGTTTTCCCACTGTCAACTGATGAACAACGACCATAACAGTCACTTTCTAGCTTCCCTGCGTAGTCTCTCCTCTTATAGCACAACTCCCATCACCCTTCTGCTGATACTATGACATTCCTCCCTTCCATGCAGTTCCCCAATCACGCAGCTCTACAACCGAGGAAGTGTAGTTTATAGTCTCGTGCCTCAATTCAGATGCCTAAAGTGTTAATACTATGCTTCCACCATATAGTCATCTGGTTGGATCCCCAGTGTATGGCTTCAATCTACTGCCATTCACCTTCCCTGGAAATGGCTCCCCATTCAACTTCATCAACTGAACTGCTCCACCATTAGTAATCTCCTTGGTGACATAGGGTCCCAGCCAATGCATCTAAAATTTTACTGGAAAATTTTCAAATTTGTTGTCATATAATAACACTAAATCATGTACCTTGAAAGTGTGCAGTTTGATGTGCCGATCATGCCATGATTTTTTGTGCTTCTTTTGAACTTGTTAATGGAATCCACCCAAAAACCTATCTTCTTCCATCTCTATCAGTTGCACGATCCTTTCTTCCAGAGCTCCGCGATCTGCCATTCCTGTGAATGTTTCTATGTGTAGACTAGGTACAATGTACTCCATTGGCATCACAACTTCTATGCCATAAACCAGCCTGAAAGGCATTTGTTTAGTCAGCTTTTTGCAAGTCATCCTGTAAGCCCATAGCACCATGGGTACGCGCACATCCTAGTCATTTCCTTGTGCATTGCAAACCTTCATCAGCACATTCTCCAATATATTATTAAATGCTTCCACCGTCCCATTAGTATGTGGGTGATATTGCGTACTCTTCTAATGATAAACATGGAACTCCTCCATAAGCGCGCTGATCGTCTCATTAAGAAATTGTGTACTGCGATAGCTCATCAAAATCTTCGGGCAACCAAATCTAGTCAGCACATACTCAAATATGAATTTTGTTGTTGTTGCCCCTATACAGTCCTTTATAGGCTACACCTCCACCCATCTAGTCAAATACTCAGTTGCAGTGATGATGTACTGCACACCCGTCTTCTTTCCTGGAGGCTAAATTGGTCCTACAAAGTCAATCACCCACCTTTCAAATGACTGTAATGACATCTATGGATTCAGAGGCATCTCATCCCTCCATGATGGCATACCCATCCTCTGACATGCATCACATGCCTTAAAATAAACCTTTGAATCCTTATGAAGCATCGGCCACCATAGCCCAATGCATAAAATCTTTTGTGCTGTAGCTTTTCCTGCATAATGTTCTCCCATGGCTCCTCCATGAGCTTCAACAAGGATTTTGTTCCATTCAAAGTTAGGTACATAACATCGTAGCATTTCATCTGAGCCCATTTTATATAAATGCCCTGCAATGATAGAAAAGTTTGTTTCACACACCACTAGCGCCTTCTTTTGTTGACTAGTATACCCTTCTGGAGCCATCCTCATCATCAGGAAGTGTATGATATGTACAAACTGATTGTCCGCGATACACACTGCAAAGAGATGCGTGTCAAGCAGTCCTTCCTCCAAATTAGTAGTGTCCTCTCCTGTTTCAATGCATGACAAATGATCTAGTTTGGCATTCAATCATCCTGGCTTTAAAATAACTTTGAAATCATATTCCTGAAACAACAGCAGCCATCTGCATATCTTCCCCCCCAACACATGTTTGTTCACCAAGTACTTCAATGTAGAATGGTCTGTATAAATCTTAAAGTGTCTGCCTAGCAAGTAGTGTCTGAACTTCTAGAGCACATACACCATGGCCAACCCTTTGCACTCTGTTTTTGAATATTTCTTTTCGGATTTAGACAAATTCCTACTTGCGAATGCTATAGGATGATCCAATTCTCCTCCACCAGCCTGTGTCAATACTACCTCGAGCGCAATACATGACGCGTCCACATGCACATGAAATTCCTTCTTCCAATCCGGGAAGACTAGGATCAACGCAATGACCATTTTTTCCTTCAACGCATCTAAGCTTTGCTGAAAATCTTCATTCCAATAGAACATGGCATCCTTCTTTAGCAGCTTCTCTATTGGTGTGGTAATCTAGGCATAACTTTTGATGAACTTTCTATAGTACCATGTATGCCCCAAAATTGTGCGCAACTGTTTCACACTTCTTGGTACCTCCAAATTGATTATAACTGTGATCTTAGCAAGATCTACCATCAAGCCTTGTCTGCGTACCACATTACCTAGCAAGACCCCAAAGGGACACAGAACAAGAATTTCTTCAAATTGAGCGTGATTTGGTACCTCCGACATGTATCCAACATCAAGCGTAGACTAGCTACGTGGTGCTTTACCAACTGAATCATTGTCCAATCATCGAAGTATACCTCCAAAAACATCTGAATGAAGTCCTTGAAATTCATGATGACCACGCGGGAAAATATCGTTGGTGCATTATTCAACCCAAAAGGCATTACTGTATACTAGAAGCACCCCCACTTTGTGGCAAAGGTCATCTTACTTATATCCTCAGTGTGATCTTGATCTGATGGTACCCTGAGAATCCATCGATGAATGAATATGCCTCATGTCCTCCTACATTATCCAACACCTCGTCTGTGAATGGAGTTGGAAAGGGATCATGTACGCAAGCATCATTCAACTTCCTGAGATCAACGCATATCCTTATTTCATCCTTCTTTTCTTATCTTGAACTACCATTAGGCTTACCCAATCAGACTCTTCTACTGGTTCAATGATGCCTGCTACAATAATTTTATCCAACTCTAAGTGGACCCTTTCTTTATACTTTGGATTGAGGCAGTAAGGCTCTACTTGATCGGCTTCGCGTCCGGTTTCAACATAATTTTCATCATCCCCGGGTCTCCTATTATCCCCTTTAGGTCTAAGAACTTCGTAGGGAACAAGTCCTGGTATTCGTGGAGCAATTTAGAAACCTTATCTACTATTGCATCATCCCATTAGTCCCCAATCTTTGTAAACTTTGGCTCTACCTCCATCCCAATGTTCACTTGTTTTGTTTTTAGCGACGCGATGATATCTAGATTTTCAATTTGCGGTCCTTCAACTTCACGGAGAACTTCATTCTTTGAGATGTTAATGTTCCTTAGATTCTGTTGTGGCGACCAAAAACCCCCCTCCTTATTTAGTATTAGCAATAACACTAAGTAAGTGGGGACCCTTAGTAAAAAATTCAAAAAATTCAATTAAGGCTTATATATTCAACTCCTTAAGAAAACATCGCATCGCGCGAAGAAGATAGGACATTTCCTTGTGAGTAAAATGATAAACTGCGAGAAGAGCGACGTGAATTCCATCGCATCGCATGCATTAAGAAAAGCTCATATTCGAAAACCTTAAAAAATCGCCGATGGCCGATATGCGATATTGCATATCACAATATCGCATAAAAAAACACATAACCATTTAACGATTGTAACAATCTGCAATCTTGCGATCGCGCGATATAGTGATCTGCAATCTTGCGATAAGTGCAATCGGGCAAGCCTGCAATAACACATCTTGATGAAAATGTGATAACGCGATACTGCGATGATGCGATGCTACGATGCGAATCGCAAAAATTGTCCATCGTAAATTTTCCTCGGCTCAAGATTCAAGAAAAGCTGTCCATAAACCAAAAAATTGGATACGCGCTTTAATCAAAATTAATGAATGATACGCCAAGTGTTATTGAAAGACAATTTTTTGTTTTTCGAAGAGTTAGTTCACGTTAGGTGGCATGTTTTTGTACATCCGTAGAGCTCAGAGCTTTCTTATCGATTTTTATTATCATTACTCTCTCCTCATGTGTGAACTGTATGAATGAAAAACAGAAACAACATGAAGCAATGTGCAGGAAGCAATTAAGGAAAAGGGTAAAGCTCCAATGCTCAGAAACAGAGAAGAGATGCCCTCATGAATGGATATCGCATGCAACATAGCTGCAAATTCACAGAGCACCACAGAGCTATCCATTACAGATGTTTCAGTCAGAGCCATGGTTGAATGAGTAGTTGAACAATGCTGATATCAATAGGCGATTTAATGCTCAAGGTCAAAAGCTCACGAAGGTAGTATGTTTACAAAATTTTGAAGCTTATACCAGGTGAAGGAAAAGGTGCTAAAAGGCGAAAAACACACTAGAAAGGCCCGGATCAAAGAACGGAGGCAGTTTCCGATGCGCGATTAGCGCTAGAGAAAATTGTTCAAAAAGCAAAGTCCCTAACTGCTCAGTCATCCATAAGCCCGGAAAACGCAAGAAAGCAAAGGCAGAGGCAATTTGAGGATTAATCAAGTAGAATTTGGATTATTACTGAGCATACACAGTAAATCCACATAGTCAGAGGATGACTCTCGAGTATATCTTCTATTTTGCTAAAAAGATGGTGCCAGCTCTTGCCATTTCTGTTTGCTTAGCTCAACCAAAAGTGGAAAACAGTCAGCCGACTCTACTCAGGTAAATATTGAATGCTCGCAACATTAAGGAGCAAATGCAGAAATAGTTAGATATTAGATTTAATTTTTAGAAATAGATTTTCTTAGAAAAAGGGCGGTCATTTAAACGTATCCTGAATCTGTGTAATTAAGTTATTTAGTTAGTAGTATTTAAACCCTTCTCATGCATTTAGAGAAGGGTCCAGAAATTTATCAAAAACTTGTCCTCAAAACATGCACTTTTGCACCCTCAGAGGAGGTTTTGGTGAATGAATGGATCAAGATTTGTTGATGTTTGCATTTTATATCTGCCACTGATGTTGCACTTTTCTACTCTTAGTAGATGTTAGAGCAAGGAGAGATAAATCATTGTTGCTTGAAGCTTATGAGTAGGACTAGTCATAAATGGTACTTTTATCTCTTGACCATTTCTGCTTATATGTTAAAGTGATATACAGTTTTTAGTTGTTTATATGTTATTGCATGAATGCTTGAGTTATCATTTGGCACTTTTGTACGGTGGTAGTTATTTATTTATGTTTAATGTATGAATAGCTTATTATGCAATATGTTGTTCACAACTGTTTTGTCTAACTTTTTATGCGAAATAGTTCATCTTAATTGATTTCCATTCTTATAATCGCTGAATGATCTTTATTACCAGTTGTTGTTTGAAATCTCTTTAGATCGCATAATAGAAGAATTACATCCCGGGTTAGCATAGATTTAGATGTGTTATTTATTAGATTACAATAGCATAGAATTAGATTAAAGCTTGAATTAGAATAGCTTAGATAGGAACTGTTAGATCAGCAACATCTAATTCTACACACACACACCCATAGAATGGGAAACTGGTCCCATTATCCCCAGTCGGACCCGCTATACCAAACGGATATGGAGCTTCCAACCAAGGTCCGGACCGGGCGGGTATCCCCCTTGTTTCCGACCCAATTTTCTGGGCTTCAACAGGTTCTCATCCTCTTTTTTGAAAGTCACATTGTAGCACTCCAGTGCATGTCCCAGCTGGGTGGTCCAATCCGCTTGAATCAAGTCCAAGGGATCCTGCGGTACTCTAAAGATTGATGCCTTAACTTCCTGCAATGCTTCATTAATACTCTCAAAACCATCCTCAAAGTTAAATGTCAACAAGAATCCCTGCCGCAAAATGTCCCATTCTTCAGTGCCATGGAAAAGCTCTGTCACAAAGTAGTAGTTCATCGGTATTACATCCAAAGTATGACAAAATAGGTGCACCCATTCAGGCTCAGGGTCCACTACATAAACCTTCATCCATCTGGCCAGGTGATCACATGGGCCATTCCTCCCATCATATTTCTCTATTAGTGGCACTTGTGGATGACTAAACTGCACTCTCATCATCTTTCTATACACATGCCAATCATCAAAACTACCCTTGTGCATGCCCCACCATCTCACAGACGTAGCGCACGGTGCCCAACCCAAGGCTTGGAAGTGATGCTTCTTTAGAGCTTATATCTCGGATGCATCCAAAAAGTTATTAATATCAATTAAACCATCATATTAAGGTAGATTTCTTACCTCTAATGATACACAGTGCAATGATTTGGTCATCATATTATAACGTAGCGTAGATACTTCATGCAGCCGGTTCTGCCAGTGTTCCAACTCCTCATCTGAATCTAAATTAATTTCCTAAAATATTTGACTTTGACTTAACCACCAAGGTCCAAGGGCTCATTTTTTCTTAAAATATCCTTTTTTACCTTGTTGGGGAACCTCCAAAAATTAACTTCTTTTTGACCCACAAATGTTTTGGCCATTTTCCACTTGGAGAAATTAATTTCTCTAATTTTAATTTTTTTACTCTAAATTAATTAATTTTCTTTCTTAGGAATTAATTTCATTTTTGCCAAAAAATTAATTAATTGACACTTGAGGGGATTAATTATTTTTCCACCCTTACATACTTTAGCCATGGTGTTTGATTCTGAGGGAACATGTGTTACACAACATTTTGTCACTATCCTTGTACTCCCCGTTCCTTGACCCTAGAGGATCTCTACAATGAACCCTATATTCTTACCCTTCATGAATAAACCCGCATTGTGTCCTTCTTCATGAGCAGATCGTTTCCCTTTTGCACCATTTCCCTTGAAACTTCTATTTTGCCCAGTTTACAATATCGGTGCTAATGGCCCTTGTCCCCTCCGCACTGATATGCAGGGATTAACACTATCCCTAGTGTGGGCTGAAGCGACTAAGCTTTGTTACAGTCGCGTTGGTCCTCTTATGGAAAGTTTTTTAAATAAATAGCTAAAGCTTCTAGCTCTAGAAGCTTCATAATGTAGGTTTTAACCCCGTACAAAAATTACCTGCATATGAATTCTAGAACACAGAAAATAAACAATGCGAGAGCATAACACGTAAAACACATATACACAAATATTTTCCTCTGGATCCGAAAACTGGGACTACGAACTTGATTTTTCATTATGGTCCTTTCAATGTTAAAATACATATTTATACATGTTGAAGCATCCAATACAATGAATCGAAAACCATTGCGTCCAAAACCATGGATCGAAAACCATCGCGTCCAAAACCATGTGCAAAAAACATGCACAAAACCATGGGTAAGTCTGCCCAACCTAATATAGGGTCCAAAACCAAAATTTTCTGGGGCGCTGTCCTGGACCCCGTAGAGTGGGGTTACCTGCACCCCTCAAACCCCCTGTGACTCCCCCCGCTATGCAATCGGTGCAACGAAGGGGGGTCTCTGTCCCCCTTCTAACCCCCCAATTAACTACGTGTGCTAGTCGTTGAAAGAATATAAAACAACCCAACATTATCCCACTTGTTGTTTTCTTTCCACAGGGGGCCACAAGAGAGCTTAGTCATTTATCCAACCCTGCAACGCCCATTGTTTCTATGAACTTATCAGAGCTCACAGATTTTGTCAATGCATCTGTAGTATTCTTCAAAGTGTCCACCTTTACCAGCAACACCTTTTTGTCTTCTATCATATCCCTCACAAAGTGATATTGAACATCAATGTGATTTTTCTTTGAATGATATGCAGGGTTATTTGCCAAGAAAATTGCACTTTGGCTGTCACAATCTATCCTTATAGCTCCTTGTACTAACCCCATACTTGAAAAAAAAATTTGCAACCAAAATGCTTCATTTCTTGCATGAGTGGTTGCCATGTATTCTGCCTCTGTAGTTGATAGTGCCACTACAGATTGTTTCTTACTCATCCAACTGACTGCACCTCCAAATAGGTTAAACACATACCCACTTGTAGATCTTCTCTGATCCAGATCTCCAGCCCAGTCTGCATCAACAAAGCCATGAATATCCAACACTCTGTCCAATCCCGGTCTTCCTTGGTAGCACAAACCATAATCACTAGTGCCATGCAAATACATGAAAACCCACTTCACTATTGTCCAGTGCTCCTTCCCTGGTTTTGACATAAACCTCCTCAATACTTCCACTGCATGTGCAATGTCTAGTCTAGTACAGACCATTGCATACATTAGGCTACCGACTGCACTTGCATATGGAACATAGGACATATTCTCTTCCTCTTCTTGTGTCTTGGGACACTATTCAACAGATAACTTTACACCTATAGAAATAGGAACCTTCACCGGTTTACAATCCTGCATATTAAACCTCTGCAATATTGTCTCGACACGCTTCCTCTAGTTTAACCAGAGCTTCCTCATTGTCCGATCTCTTCTAATTTCCATTCCCAAAGTATAGTTTACAACACCAAGATCTTTCATGTTGAATTTGGAGGACAAATGGGTCTTCAAATCTTGGATAATTTCTTTGTCATTTCCAACCAGATACATATCATCCACATACAAGACCAGATAAATAAAACCATCACCGATTAATTTAAAATACAAAAAGTGATCTAATTTTTTTTTGGTGAAGCCAAGTCCCCGAATAATTGTATCAAATTTCTGATACCACATCCTTGGTGACTATTTTAACCCATACAAAGACTTCTTTAACTTGCATACTAGATCTTTCTTACCCTTCACCACAAAGCCTTCAGGTTGCTTCATGTAGATCTCCTCTTCCCGATCCCTGTGAAGAAATGTTGTCTTCACATCCATCTGTTCTACCTCAAAATCAAAAGTAGCAGCAACAGATAAAAGTAATCTAATAAAAGTTACCTTGGAAACAGGAGAAAAAATATCACCAAAATCAATTCCCTTCATCTAGGAATAACCTTTTTCTACCAACTGAGATTTGTATTTCTCCACCTTTCCTTTTGCATATGTATTCTTCTTGAACAACCATTTGCTGCCAATGGGTTTCATTCCAGCCGGCAACTCCACCAGATGCCAAGCCTCATTTTTGTACAAAGATGCCAATTCATCAACCATGGCCTCTTTCCAGAGTTTTCCATCCTCTGAATCTACTGCTTCCTTCACAGTTCTGGGATCATCATCAATAATAGATAAATCAAAATTTGAATAGAAAGCAGATGGACTATACCTTTCTAGCTACCTTATTTCTCAAACTGATCTTCTCACACTCGGAGTTTGTGGCTCTTCATCTTATGATTCCTCCTCTGTGGTAGAGTCTAATTCTTCCTCCTTTAGCTCAAACTCTATCTTCTCAAGTTCCTTTGGTTGAACTTCATGTTTAATAACATATTTCATCTCTCTGAACACCACATCTCAGTTGTACACAACCTTCCTTGTTACTGGGTTCTAAAGCTTATAACCCTTTAAACCATTCTTATACCCAATAAAGATGCACTTTCCAGATTTACTATCCAACTTGGCTCTTTTCTCCTTTGGAACATGTACATATGAATCACATCCAAATACCCTCAGATGTGAAAGAGAGGGTTTCTTACCAGTCCATACCTCTTATGGAGTCTTATCCTCCAACGCTGATGAAGGTGATCTGTTGACTAGGTAACATGCTATCTCCACCACCTCTGCCTAGAATTCCTTTCCTAACCCGGCACCAATGAGCATGCTTCTTTCCCTTTCCATTAACATCTTGTTTATTATTTCTGCAACTCCATTTTGCTGAGGTGTATATGTATTAGTATTCTTCCATGATATACCACACTTCTTACAGAATTCTTCAAATTCATTACTGCAAAACTCTCCATCGTTATCTGTCCTCAGCACCTTTATTTTATTTTTTTTCTGCTTGGTTTTCCACCAGAGCCTTAAATTCTTTGAACCTGTCAAAGACTTCAGATTTCTTCTTAAGGAAATATATCCATGTATTCCTTGATAAGTCATCTATAAATGATACATAATAGACTTACCTAGTGATGGAACCTTCACAAGTCCAAACACATCACTGTGCACAAGCTCTAATATTTGTTTCGTCCTCTTACCACCAGAGGGGAAACTCACCCAATTCTACTTCCCACATACACAATTTTCATAGAAATCAAAATCTAGAGAGATATTACTCATACCTTCTACCATACCTTTACCATGAAGTATTCAAAGACCCTTCTCTCCAATATTTCCAAGCCTTTGATGCCACAACATGGTATTCTCTCCAGAGACCACTAGATTTTCTGCCCCACTTTCAGGAACCATGAAACTGTTGCACCCATCAACAAGAGTGCTACCTTGCAGCTTGTACAGAGTTCCAATTCGAACTCCCCACATCAATACCAGTGCCCCGCAAACCATCTTGCAGGTATCCTTCTCAAACACTATTTTTACACCTGCATCATCCAGCGTGCTTACAAAAATCGGATTTCTGGCTAATGCAGGAATATGTAGAACACCCGGAAGTGTTCTAACCCTTCCACCTTGCAACTTCAACGTTATATTTCCACGACCAATGATTCTAGCCTTCCTATCATCCCCCAAGAAGACATCACCACCATCATATTTCTCATACTCGCAGAACCACTCTCTATGGGGAGTGAAGTGAAGGGATGCACCTGAGTTAATCAACCATGCCTTATGATCTACATGTGTACTTGAAGAAGCCAAGTACACATCCCCACCTTCATCTAAGGTGTTTTTTGCCTTTGTAGAAGGAGCATCATCAGATCCCTTTCCTTTATCAGGAGCTTCAGATTTATAGTCCCTTTTGTAGTGTCCTTCCTTTCTACATTTCCAGCACACCACCTTTACAGGTTTTCCTAGAGATTTAGATCTCCCACTCAATGGATTATTTTTGTTTTTGTTCTGGGACCGTCCTCATACAAAAAAGGAATCACCATTTTGGCTCTCCATATTTTTCCATCTCATATCCTCCATTAGCAAGGATGAGACTATTTCATCAAACTGCAAGGCAGTTGCATTGCTACCTATTGAAATAGCTAGACTATCCCATGAATCTGGTAAAGAACACAACAAACTAATGCACTTATCTTCATCTAAAATTTTGATATCAACAGATGATAACTGGCTTACCATAGTATTAAATGCATTCAGATGCTCTATCACTGACTCTCCATCTTTCATCCTCAGGTTATACAGTTTTTTCTGTAGGAATAGTTTATTGACCAGAGACTTAGAATGGTACAAAGTCCCTAACTTTTCCCACAAATCCTTTGTTGTAGCTTCCCCTGATACATTCGGCAATGCTGAATCTGAGACACACAAACGTATTGTGCTCTTTGCCTTCCGATCCAACTTCTTCCATTCTTCCTCAGACACTCCCATTGGTTTAGTACCCGGATCTACCATGATCCACTGATCTTTATCCACCAATAGATCCTCCATCTTGAGTTTCCACAACTCAAAACTTTGACCATTAAATATCTCGATCTCTATCTTTCCACTACTCGCCATCTTCTTTCACCACCAGAATCGATCCCACAGATCTCCCACTGAACAGGGTCTACCATAGGCCCGAGCGAAACCCCTCAGCAACAAAGGCATCTGCTTGAAACCAAAACAAATCTAATACCAAATGTAGGTTTTAACCCCGTACAAAAATTACCTGCATATGAATTCTAAAACACATAAAATAAGCAATGCAAGAGCATAACACATAAAACACATATACACAGAGATTTTCCCCTGGATCCCAAAACTGGGACTACCAGCTTGATTTTTCATTATGTTCCTTTCAATTTTACAATACATATTTATACATGCCAAATCATCCAACACCATGGACTGAAAACCATCGCGTCCAAAACCATGGACCGAAGACCATCGCGTCCAAAACCATGTGCAAAAAAGCATGCATAAAACCATAGGTAGGTCCACCCAATCTAATATAGGGTCCAAAAACAAAAAAATTTGGGGCGCTACCCCGGACCCCATAGAGTGGGGTTTCTTACACCCTATTGAGTCATGGAAAAGGTATGTATTTACTATTAAACTCATCATCATTTTCTTTTATTCTTATCGTTTCTATATCTTAATGCATTAATCTATTAAGGAATTACGATAAAAAATGAAGGAATTATCTGCAATTACGACTTAGCTAATCATTACCTTTCTTTATGCAAGAAAAAAACAAAAGGGACAAACTCTGTTCCCTATGAAGGAACAACAAAAATCAACAAGCTAAGGAAGGAATGTGGTGGTTGTAGATAAGGCCAAAAGAAAATCAGAAGAATCAACGCAAGAAAGGAAACAATGTCTGAAGTTGGAAAACTGTTGCAAATCCCTCAAGATCAAGAGATCTTGAGGGATCATTGTTGGTCACTTTAATTGCTTATTAATCTAAACAACCAGTGCTACATGAATTGTCAACCCAGGGAAGTCTATTTATTTCAAAGGCAATTACACACTATATATGCTCAATTCCAAAAGCAGTAAAAAGTTGCAGTATAATTTATTCTAATCACACCTTGCTTTAAACAACTGAAGTTCTACTTTGAGTTACAGCAAAAGCAATCTCTCTATTGCAGACAATGATCAAAGGAATCTTGGATTACAATTAAAAAGAACAATCTAGAAAGGAAATCAATCTGCAAAGGAAAAGACTAGTTGTGCTCTAACAGAGAACAGGACCCTATTCCTCAAGCAGGAACCTTCAGCACCTATTTCTGATTACTATGCTTCACAAACTCACTCTGGGAAACCAATTAAAATAATCACTGATTACCTATGAACGAATTTATGGAAACAATGCAATGACCAAGCAGAAATAGAGTTTCAGCAGTAAACACAAAGTTTCAATAACGCATAAGTAAATTTAGCAAATAGGAATTAACAAGGCATGAATGTAAAAATAATACTTAACACACTACAGAATTTAAGGGGTGAATCTTGTGATGAAGGTGGGCCCTGTCTTTCTCACAAGATTCCCCAAACAAAGGAACTTAAGAGAAAATCCTCAGAACAGTCTTTTATTCATCTGTCAAAGTATCATTTGACAAAAAAATTAAAGTTCCTTGCTTCCAGCTAGACCTTCCCATAATTTCTCTATATCCTCTAATGTTGATGTCTCCTCTTTTTAAAGAGGAGACATCAATTACAATTAATTACATTGTCAATCCTATTTTGACTTGCAATGCTAAAATAGGATAACCGAGTCTTCCATTAACAAAATACTGTTACAATGGTTATGACAATGCCTGACTTTGGAATACAGTTGTTATGGCCCATGTAACAACTCCTTCGATGATCCTCTTCAGTTGTTGATAAATCTAAAAGTGCAAATCACAGTTGTTTCAGCAACGTGGTCCAAAATGACAAAACTGTTTCAGCAACATAGTCCGCAATAATATCTACAGTCTTCAAAACTGTTTAAGCAACTATCCGCTTAGCAATTAACCATGAAGTAAATGTAAAAATACATGTAAAATAAATCAAACATATAGTAATGAGAAGACATGCTATATACCTTGGAAAATAGATCAAAGTAATAACATGGGCTTTAATTATAGTTTGAAAGAGGATGGAAGATAACAAAATGTGTAAACAAAAAGGGACAATATGGAGTCCTAACATCCCCCCCAACTGAAAGGGTTGCATGTCCTCATGCAACTTTTACTCTGAATCCGAGTCGGGGTACTGGGCTTTGGAGTGCACATTACTTAGGCAGTAACTGTAGAAGGTTTTGTCAGCTAAGTCTCTGAACCCATGGACCTTTTGTATCCTCTGCCATGTTGCTGCCTCTTCCTTCTTACTTAACCTATGATGTGCCTTATATTCCTGTGTTGGCATCCATAAAAGAGGAAAATGAAAGTGATAGCCTATCCATTTTTTAGCAGATTGTTGAACACATCTGATATAGTCAGGTAGCCTTGCAATTGCTATTTCAAGATTAGTTGGGCTGAAAGGATTATACTCCTGCCTTTCTTTGGAGGATTGCTGCTAGAGTAAGTTGTTTGCTTTCAAGGCAGCAACTTGCTTAGTCTTGACAAAATGTTGGCAATCCTGTATGACTGTTGCTTGTAGCTACCTGATGTGCTCAGCCATCCCTGGTTCTTTCAAGAATTGAGAATACTCCCAGATGAACATGGCAGGATTTTGTGGCTCTGGTCGAATCCACAAGAGTTTGTTGTCCTCATTATGTTTTGCTACAAGGAAGGCAGTCTGCCATGTGATCTGACTGGCCAAGAAAGAGAGAAAGGCCCTGATCTGAATATCACCCACCAAAGGGTTAAGATTGATTTTCCTATCCTCAGGGATAGCCTCATTATGTAGATACAATTCACAGAGCAAATGTTGATCAGTGATAAATGGTTCTGTGAAAGTTTCCACAAACTATTCAGGTGTAGAAACTTCATGAGGTTTCCCATTTTTTATTGCTTTTATCTGGAAGAATGCTAGGCACACTGAAAGAAAAAGTGAGTAGTTCAAGGATGGTTTTCTAGCAACTAATAACTTCTTAACAAGGTCAAATGTAAGAAATAATTTATTCCTTAGTTGTTTATTTTTTTTCTTCTGTGCATGAAACTACTAGAGTATTTGCTCTAAGGCTTCCCAATTTGAATATATGTGATTTTGCCAAAGTGTTTTATGCTCCCGCAAGATCTTATCCTGTGACATAACATATGCTTTCTTCCAACTATTGATTTGTTGTTCAGTACTGGGAGTCTGAGTAAAGACAGTTTTTGTAGGCCAAGGTTCAGTCTAAGTAAAGACTGTTTTTGTAGGCCATGGTACCTGTTTTTCAGCTTTAATTGACACAGTAGGCTGAGACACTTTTGTTTGTCCTCCTTTTCAAAAAATTTCAAAGTCCCTACTAGTTTTTGTGTAGAAGTAGGGCATTCTTTTTTAATCTTCGAAGGCCCTACTGGTTCTTGTGTAATACTAGGGTATTCCTTTCTAATTTATGAAGGCCCTACTAGTTCTTGTGTAATAGTAGGGTGTTCCTTTTTGGTTGTTGAAGAGGTGGATGCAGGGGAGGCTCAAGGTAGTGGGATTTCAACTACTTTATACCCTGCTTGATGATAAATATTACCGCATTGGCTGCACATATATTCCTTGTACTGATCTGCCTCTGCCCTTTTCTCGGTTGTGGATGCTGCATGGGATAGAGTATATAAATTAAGTTCTCTGTCATAGGCTTCCCTTGCCTTTGCTAATTACTTATTATAAGCTTCAAGTTCTGACTTTAAAAACTCATTGTCCTGCAAAAGGGAAGCCAGAGTGACCAGGCTTTGTGTATCTGTCACAGTCTCCGCAGCTGGTTCTTGTGTGGCAGCTACTAGATGGGCAACATTCTGAGTATCCAGATCTTATGTATCAGCAGTTGGTTCTTGTGTGGTGGCTGCTGAATGGGTAGTTGGTTCTTGTGGGGCAGCTACATCATGTACAACATTAAAAGCATCTAGGTTTTGCATCTCAGCAGCTGGTTCTTGTGGGGAAATTGCTGGATGAGTAGCTAGTTCTTGTCGAGTAGCTACTTGCTGTGCAATGTCTAGGGCATCCAGGTTTTGTATCTCAACAGCTGGTTCTTGTGGAGAAACTGTTGGATAGGTGGCTAGTTCTTGTGGGGAAACTACCTACTGTGTAATATCTTGGGCATCTACATCTTGTAAATCAGCAGCTGGTTCTTGTGTGACAACTATTGATTGGGCAATTTCCTGGGCATCTGTATTTTGTAAATCAGCAGTTGGTTCTTGTGTGGCAACTACTTCTTGAGTAGCTGGTTCTTGTGTTTCAGCTACTGGCTCATAAAGAAATGATGTTGTAAAACACTGGGCATCTGGTTCTTATGTTTCGGTGCCCAAGGGTGAGACAGGCAAGGATTCAGGGTCTTGGGACTGTTGAGCCTCAGACTTGCACTCCTTTTCACATCCTCTCAGCCTCCTTTTCCATTCATTTACCTCCTTTATCATTCATTTCCTTCATCAATTTGCTTAAATCATTGTATTATAGGACTTTTACATGGTTTATTAATTATGCTAATGACTGTGTTGTTGGATTAGAATTTTGGATCAAAACCTGCAGTTTCCGCAGCTGATCCCAGTTTCCGCAGCTGTTTTCTTAAACGTCATGATCCAGGTGTCCTCCGGTTAGAAGGGCCACATGGGCAAGTGCGTGGCACTAAGGACATGGTGTGTGTCCTTCCAGCTCAGCCATAACAGTCGTAAACACCCATGGTCAACGAGGGGGCAACTTCGGTCAAACGAAGGTAATTGACGGTGGCACGGCTCTGCGTGTTCGGTTTAGAGCACGTGAAGCACAGCTGGCCTCTTCCTCAACCACGCAGATGATGGGGAACACGAATCCAACCAGAGATTTAATACCCACCTCGACCGTTGCCTAAATCCATGGACTGTGCTAGATTACGTGTTCTTCACACAGCTGTTAGAATAGCGTAGTTTGTGATTAAGTTAGTTTGGTTTTTCTGCTATAAATAAAGCGTATTTGAACGCTGATTAGCTAGCTGCTGTTATGTAATATTGAACCTCACTGTACTTTCCATTTTGCAACGTAATATATGAGAAGACTGTTCTCCATTTGAGCGTTTAAGTGATCTTTTGAGCTGGCTGGAGTAGGCAGAGGGCCCCTGTTTACTTAAGGCCTGTACAGTGCTTTTCATTTCATGCATTTCTTCTTATCAGCTTTTGTATAATAGTTGTACAGAATGCTTTTGCTTACTACGTTTTGATCATGTACAATAGCTGTATATAACTTTGAATTCTGTCCATTTATATTTCTGCATTTTTCCATGACTGATCAGTGTGTTTTTGCAGATTGCTTAGGTGCCCGGGACAGTTTCTTTTCTTTCTTTTTCACAGCTAGTGATACTTGTGATCATCTTGTCTAATGGTGCTGACCTTCTTTGTTTGCAGCCTTTATTTCTTTGTTATCATTTCTTTAAGTTGCATAATTGTTTACTAATCAAGTTGTTTACTTGTTGATGGTCTCTTCTTTATAATTCAATATCTTTATCGAGGACCAAAATATCACTAACACAGCTTGGTTATTTTGTTTAAGACTCACATTGCTAACTCACTCATAACTCTTTCTTATATGATCAATCCATCTGAAGGCAGAAAGGTTAAGGGAAAATTAAGTAGTGTGATTTGTCACTTAGATTGTACATTGCTTGAGATTTCATTGAAGAATTAAAGTAGTTGCTCTTGTTTTTAAGTTAATGTAGATGTCATTTTCAACTTCATTTTCTGGCAGCAACATAGACACTGGGCCAAGGTCATTAGTCTTTTCTTTGATGCTTTCATTTTTTCTTTAAGAGTTAACTTCATTTCAGTTGTTGTTCAAAGCTTTCTTGTAGATTACTTTTTGAGCTTTAAGAAATCATCTAGAACTCATCACAATCACACACACCTCACTCACTTTATTTTCATTTCCATCACATCACTGTAGGAGAAATAGACTTGAAAACAAACTTAAAAAGTTAAAAACTACAAAAACTTAAGAAATAGTTGCCTAAGTACATACAGTACCCATCACTTCATCAGCTTACGAGCCCCGGGTTGACATTTAAAAGTTGCAATTTAGACTTCACTAAATTGACCAAACAGGGACTGTGATGGAGTATGGGTTTTTAGATGAATTGGTGGGGAATTCAGGATGGTGGTAGCAGTTGTTGCTTCAGTTGATGCCCTCCTTTGTCTTCGAGGTAAAAAGGTAGGGAGACGAGTAAATTTCCTTTTACAAGTAGGTTTGTTCTGAGGGAGAGGACTATCAGAAATGGTAGCTTCTTTGGTCGAGGCCCTAGTTCACCTTTTTGGTAGGAAAGTGGTCTTACTCTACCTTTTTCTTTTTAGCATAGTGAGGGGAAGGTTATCTTCAGAGTCATCACTAGGAATATGAATAGTGGGATTAGATGATTCTGCTAAATTGCGGGATGGAGTTGACGCAGTGGGAGGGTCAATTGGATTAACTGATTCTACTGGTGGAATTTCTGGGGGATTAGGAATGTTATCAGGTTGCTACTCATGGGGATTTTTAGGGACTTCTTGAGGATTTTCAGTAGCCTACTGAGGGTCCAAGGGTGGGTTATTAGGAGGGAGAGCTTGTTGAGCGAAGCCCTTCTGAATTAGTAGCTGGACAAGACGGTGATGGGTGAGGGAAAGGAGTGGATATTTTTTCTATCTACAATAATGTGACATATTCTTTAGACACCCAAGTAAATAATACTGCATATTCAACAGTCTACCATGTCTCAAATGATTTAATAGGACAAAGTCATGATGATAGACTACCTGGTAGCGACCTTCACAAGTGAGATAATGCTTGATGAATTCAACAACCCTCGGCCATGGAGGTGGTAATGAGTGAAGTTGGGTGCCTCGGCCTTTGGGTTCGACCTATTCTCCTGGTAGAAGAAAATCCATTTGTGCATTTAGAATGATATGCTTACAGCTAAACCAATGAATGCCAGTGACTGGCAGGCCTGAAACCTGTGCTATGTCATGCTATGTAACCGAAATTCAAACTCCCTGAACCGTAGAATAACCATCACGTAAATTACATGCAAATTCAAGGACTTGTTGTGGATCGAATCCCTAAAGCCTTTGAAAATAATCTACCCAGCCTACTCACTAAAAAATCTGATATACTTCTGGATGTAGTTCAAGTAAAGCTATCGAGTCGGGCTCATGTCAAATAGTAGGTCCCCCCATAGTTAACCAGCTTCAATAAAATGCACAGTCAAAAACCGAGTTACCGTTCTTAGGACAGAGTAAATTTGGAAAATAGGGACATGGAGTAACAACGGTGAGGCGAGGTGATGAGACGTAATTTGTGGGTAAAAAAACAATGACCGTAATTGGTTTGCTGTGAAATGATAGCGTATAAGTGAAATAATGGCATATGAGTTCAATATCCCCCCCAACTATGGTTGAAATGATGGCTTTTAAATGTACGGGGATCGTGGTAATTATGACATGATCTTCTCATTTAACTATAGTTCAATCATATTCACACATAATATTTACATACCTCATGTTTACATTTAGTCCATATTTTGAAAAAAAACACAATACTCATTGCCAATAGGTCATCAACAATCATGGAAGAAATTATGAGGATAATTCTGTTATAGGTCTGTATAATTATAGGAGAAGGCAGTGAAGGGACAAAATTAGCATCAAAAGTGATTTTTATGATGAAAAGTGTTGTATGATTATATTCTTTGAAACGATGTTTCAGCAACAGGAAAGATGAGTGAAGAATCATGTTTCAGCAACGGAAAATGAGTAAAGGATGGTGTTTCAGCAACAAGAAATGGATGAAGAACGGTGTTTCAGCAACGGGGAAGATAAAGGAAATGTTGCTGAAGAATACTATTGCAGGGATGGAAGAAATAGGGAAATGTTGCTGAAAGATATTTTTTTACTTGATGAGAAAAATGTTGCTGAAAAATGATGGGGGCATGAGAAATGATGGAAATGTTACTGGAGGGTGGGGAAATGAATTATGGATGGATTGAAATGAGATGACAGAGTTCCAAAATGATGCTTGGATCTGCTTATAGTAGGATTTTCCTTTTCAATTAGCCTTTCCTAAATCTGGAATTTGCAAAAAATCAATTGTAACATGCCAACCCTTGATAGGGATTATTAGTTAAGAAATCTAATCTAATACTTAAAAAAATAATGCATAAATTAATAGAAATGAGGGGCAGCAAGCTCCCCCAAGAAAAGATAATTTGAATCTTCCATGCAAGTGTCCTTAAAGTCCTCTTTGGAAATGGGTCACTGTTACAGACGAAGCTGATGACCATTTACCAATAATGGTGTCCTAAAAACATCAATTGTTAGGAGCCTTACTGTTCCATTGGGAAAAAAAATATCTATTTCATAAGGTCCCAGCCATCTTGTACGTAGTTTCCCTTGAAAATTTTCAAACCAAGAATCATACAATAAAGCCCAATTACCTTTTTGGAACTGCTTATGCTTGATGGTTTTGTCATGCCACCTTGTTCTTTGTTGTTGGAACATAGTTGTTTGATGAATGGAATCTAACCTCTTTTCATCCAATTCCTGAAGCTGTTGCAACCTTGTTTTCTATGCATCAGTCAAATCAAGGTTAATAGCTAAAGCAATTATTAAAGTTTTAATCTCAAATTCCACAGGAAAAACATCACTTTTACCATAAACCAATTCATAGGGAGAAAATCCTGTAGTATTCCTCCAAGTAATTCTGTAAGCCCATAGTGCTTCAGGGAGCCTTTGAGACCAATCCTTCCTATTCTCCTTCACTGTTTTTGTTAGAATGGCTTCTATAACTTTGTTTGTACTCTCCACCTGCCCATTAGCTTGGGGGTGGTATGGTGTACTCATACTATGATGAATATGATATTTTTGAAGGGTGGCTTTAAAACCATGAGAATTGAAAGGAGGTCCTCCATCTGTAACTAGCTCTCTAGGTACTCCAAATCTAACAAAGATTTCTTCAAATAGAAAAGCTAGAACATATTCTTCATTAGCTCTAATGAGTGCTTTAGCCTCCACCCATTTAGTGATATAATTTGTGCAAACTAATATGTAAACTCTTTGATTGGATGGACGATTAATGGGCCCTACAAAATCTAGAGCCCATCTTTCAAAGGGTTCAAGTATTACCTGGGATTCAATGGAATTTCATCTCTATGATTCGGTTGACCCATTCTCTGACAGTTGTCGCAGGCCTAAACATACTTCTTTGCATCCTTGAAAAGTGAGGGCCAGTAATAGCCCATCCTGAGAATTTTATGTGTCGTTCTCTTATCAGCAAAATGCCCTCCACAAGGGCCATCATGACAAGCTTTCAATATATCATAAACCTCATATTCTCTAATGCATCTCCAGATTTCATGATCAAGTCCTGTATAGAAAAGACACCCACTTATCCAGCTATACTGAGAACTTTGTTGAATGATATTTCTTTTCTCTCGATGTGATAGGTGTGATGGTAACTTCCTTGCAACCAAATAATTGGCAATGTCTGCATACCAAGGTGAGTGAGCAGATACTGCAAATAAATACTCATCAGGAAAGGAATCATCTACTGGAGTATTATCATCAGCTTTTAACCGAGAAAGGAAATCAGCAACTACATTTTCTTTACCTAGTCGATCTACAATTGTAATATCAAATTCTTGTAATAATAATAACCACCTGGTAACTTGGGCATTTGTGACATATTTGTTCATTAAATACTTAATAGCTGAGTGGTCAGTATGGAAAAAAGTAGAGTAACCAGTAATGTAATGTCGAAACTTGTTAATAGCATAAATAACTGCTAATAATTCCTTTTCAATAACTGTGTAATCAAGCTTAGCATGAGTCATATTCTTACTAATAAAATAGATAACATAAGGAAGATGGTTTTCCTCTTGTCCCAAGACAGCTCCAATTGCAGTATCTAAAGCATCAGAGGATATATGAAAGGGAAGTGCCCAATCAGGTCCCCTTAAAATAGGAGCTGTAGATAGTTGATGCTTGAGTTCATCAAATGCTTTCTGGCAAAGATTAGTCCACTTAAATTCAGCATTTTTCATAAGTAACACAAACAAAGGAGAAGCTATTTTAGAATTTTTTTTAATAAATCTTTTATAGTATCCTGCATGTCCTAAAAAGCTTCTTACATCAGTTTGTGTTCTAGGAATAGGAAGATTTTGAATTACCTGTATTTTGGATGGATCTACCTGAATTCCTTGAAATGAAATAAAATGTCCAAGTACAATTCCTTCATTCATTATCATATCACATTTTTTAGTGCTTAAGGAAAGGTGAGCTTGTACACAACATTTAAGTACTTTTTCAAGATTTTGCAATGCATCTTCAAAAGACACACCATATGGGGTGAAATCATCCATAAATATCTCCATAGATTCGTTAATCATATCAGAAAAGATTCCTATCACTTCTCTTTGGAAAGTTGCTGGAGCATTACATAGTCCAAATGGGAGAAATCTATAAGCAAAAGTTCCCCAGGGACTAGTAAAAGTGGTCTTATCCTGGTCTTGGGGTACAATTTTGATTTGATTATACCCACTAAAACCATCTAAAAAGGAGAAGAATTCCTTTCCTGACAAGCTATCTAACACCTGATCAATGAATGGCAAGGGATAGTGATCCTTTTGAGTTGCTTTGTTTAAGGCTTTATAATCTACACATACTCTCCATTTCCCATTTTTCTTAGGTACTATAACCAATGGAGAAACCCATTCATTGTCAGATATGGGATATATAAACCCTGCACTAAGTAATTTTTGAAGTTCTTCTTTGACAATTTCCCTTAAATTAGGATTCATTCGTCACTGGGGTTGATAGATTGGTCGACAACCTTCCTTAATATAGATGCGATGAGTACATAATTCAGGAGAGATTCCCTTCATATCTGTATAATCCCATGCAAATGCTTCCTTATTTTCACGAAGTAGCTTCATTAATTGCCGTGTTTCAGCATATGTTAAATTTGGGTTTATATTCAATGTTCTACCAGGTTCGATTTCTCTTGTTAAGCTTTTAGAGGATATGGTGGTTGATGTTTGAGGTAGATGTTCTAATTTAAGCTTTTCCTGGGTATCAGATTTCAAGATTTCATTAAAGTGGTTGTGTGTTTTAGCAGTGACCAAGAAAGGTTCACAAATAAAATTATTAATTACTTCATCCTCAATGGTATCTTTAAGAATTAAAACTTGTCTGATAGTCAAAATATGTTGAGTAGCATCATCATCATAGTCCAACCATACAGAATTATCATTATTAATCATAGGTGTGGCATGAGGGTAGAGGGTAAGCTGCTTGGTTTTACACCCATTAGAAATTTTCATTGAACCAGATCTATAGTTGATAAAGGCATCGATTGTGGCTAACCAGGGCCTTCCCAGAATTAGAGGGTGTCCCCCAACTTTGTTTTAGTTTGTAATACCACAAAGTCAGCTAGGTAATTCTAGGACTCAACTAAAATGATTAGGTCTTCAATGACTCCTTCTGGTTTGATTGTAAAACAGTCAGCTAATTCTAGAATGGTTGGTGTCTCTCTGATCACATTTTTCAGCTGTAACAGTTGTGCAGTTTCCAAAGTCATAATGTTTATAACAGCACTTAAATCTACTAGAACTCGTGACATGATAGTTTTTCCAATCTAAACTGTAATAGTAGGATATCCAGGGTCACCACATTTAACAGGGGGAGCCTTTCCAGTCATTAAGGCTGATAGATCACCCATAACATGAACTGTAAGGGGATCTTTAGCTTTCCTACCAGGTTTCTTGATACAAATATCTCTCATAGTTATGGCATAGATTGGTACATCTCTTAATGCTTGTAAAGGTGGAATTTTAACATAAAGATTCTGTAATTCCCCCAAAATGATAAAAGCAGGTGGCTCAGGCGTTTTAGTCAAGGCTAACGCTCAGGGAATGGTGGTTCAACAGTTTCAGCACCCTTGTTAGAGGGTGGTTGTTCCTCCTTACAAGAATTATTTTTCTTAGTCTCTTCTTTATCAAAATCAGAAGAGGTAATGTCATCAATAATAGGTTCAACTATTTTCCCAAATCATAAGTGGATATCATTGCACTACATAGGCTGGTTCTGAATATCAATAAATTGTACGACTTTATTATTAGGGTTAGGGTTCGGTTGTACCAGTAGCTGGGGTCTCATTGTTTGATTATTAGGTGGAGCTCCTGATGGCAGGAGTGGTTGCTGAAACTGAGGAAATTGGTTTGGAAATGGGAGTTACTGACCCCTCCAGTTTGGATTCCATTGATTAAAATAAGATTGCTTTTGTGGGGGCCAAGAAGTCCACATTGCTGGATCTACAAAGGGAGGGTTTGGTTGTTGCATGGGTGGGTAACTCATTTGATTGAAGGGCGGGTATTACATCTGGTTAAAGGGAGGGTAATTTGATTGATTAAAAGAAGGGTAATTTTTCCAATGATTAGAAAATGGCATATTAGAGTTCATACCTTGTCCTCGTGGTGGCCATTGCCTTCTCTATGTCAGCAGATAAACTGCTTCAGCTTCTTCTTCAGTTGGTTGCAATGCTGCCTTTATTCCTGGTAAAGAAGGGCATTGTTGTGTTTCATGATCCCTCTCACAAATGGTACAAATTGTCACTTTTTCCAACGGGCATTCCCTTAGTGGATGTTTTTCTCTGCATTTAGAACAAAAGATGGCCAAAGTAGCTTCTACTTCTACTTGTTTCTTCTTAGCCTGCAAGGTGTCAATCTGTGAAGCAAAAGAACTTAACATTTTAGTTTTAAATTCCTCAAGTAAATTACCTATTTCAGCTCTTGTTGCTCCTCCACTGGCTGATTTCTGAACTATTGAATATGTATTATCCTTGCTATTTGATCTATCCCTTGCAGCTCCTCTTGAACATATTTTGCAGAGGCTAACAATTTCATCATATGATTCCTTAGATATGTCCCCTTTACCAAGCATGTTTAACATGTTTAGACAATCATCTCTCACCCCTTTCAATAATATTGTTTTAAGAATATCTTTACTTACATCGGGGTGATTGGATCTTTGCAAGTTATATTGTAGCCTTTCCATAAAGTCCTCCAGATTCTCGTCCTCCTTTTGCACCATCTTAAATAATTCTTCCCTCTTTTCTCTCATCTGGCAGTAGTCCTGATATTTTGTCAGAAACTTCTATTTCATCTGTTTGCATGTTGTGATTACATGGCCTCCCAAACTCATGAACCATCTTAATGCATTTCCTTTTAATGTTGTTGGAAATAGCTTCAATTTTTGAGCATTAGTAACATAATCATAGCTTCTGCATAATATATCAAACTCAAAAAGAAACTCATCGGGATCTTCAGAAGATAACCCAAGAAAGTTAGGTAAGGCCAAAAGTGGGATATTTTTCATAGGAGTTGCTCCTCTAGGCAAATAATCAATAGGAAATCCCAAGCTAGAGAGATAATTCTCACCTCTTCCTTCAGGTTCTACCTGTATTCCATTGTATAATCCTTCATTATTTCTTCCATTGGTTGTTCTCCTACTGCACTTGCTCTTTCTGTAATGTTTTCTGTTGGCTCCTCAATGTCTTTAATTGGTTCCTCAATGTCCTCAATTGGCTCCTCAATGTCTTCAATTGGTTCCTCAATGTCCTCAACCGGCTCCTTAAAATCTTCTACTGGTTCTTCAATTTCTTCTATTGTTTCCTCAACTTTTTCAGGACCCACAACTTCCTCTATTTTGTAGTTTGTTTGGAGGGAGAGCTGAGGCTTGGGCTTCTGAGAGCTCAGCCTTTGAGAAGTTTCATCCTTTGATATGATCTTGTCAATAAAGGTCTTTCTTCCTCCTCCTCTACCTTTGCCACCTATATGGTTATTTTTCTTGCGTCCTCTCATGCATTCTGCATATCTAAAAGAAAACGTTAATGATTTTGAAATCTACAATTTCCTTCCCCAGCAACAGCACAAAAATGTTGGTCACTTTAATTACTTATTAATCTAAAAAACCAATGCTACATGAATTGTCAACCCAGGGAAGTCTATTTATTTCAAACGCAATTACACACTATATATGCTCAATTCCAAAAGAAGTAAAAAATTTGTAGTATAATTTATTCTAATCACACCTTGCTTTAAACAACTAAAGTTCTACTTTGAGTTACAGCAAAAGCAATCTCTCTATTGCAAACAATGATCAAAGGAATCCTGGATTACAGTTAAAAAGAACAATCTAGAAAGGAAATCAATCTGCAAAAGAAAAGACTAGTTGTGCTCTAACAGTGAACATGACCCTATTCCTCAAGCAGGAATCTTCAACACCTGTTTCTGATTACTATGCTTCACAAACTCACTTTGGGAAACCATTTAAAATAATCACTAATTACCTATGAATGAATTTATGGAAACAATGCAATGACCAAGCAGAAATAGAGTTTTAGCAGTAAACACAATGTTTCAATAACGCATAAGTAAATTTAGCGAACAAGAATTAACAAGGCATGAATGTAAAAATAATACTGAACACACTACAGAATCTAAGGGGTGAATCTTGTGATGAAGGTGGGCCTTGTCCTTCTCACAAGATTCCCCAAACAATGGAACTTAAGAGAAAATGCTCAAAACAATCTTTTATTCATCTATCAAAGTATCATATTACAAAAAGATTAAATTTCTATGCTCCCAGCTAGGCCTTCCCGTAATTTCTTATATCCTCTAATGTTGATGTCTCCTCTTTTTAAATAGGAGACATCAATTACAATTAATTACATTGTCAATCCTATTTTGACCTGCAATGCTAAAATAGGATAACCGAGTCTTCCATTAACAAAATACTGTTACAATGGTTGTGAAAATGCTTGACTTTGGAATATAGTTGTTATGGCCCATGTAACACCTCTTTGATGATCCTCTTCAGTTGCTGCTAAATCTAAAAATGCAAATCATGATTGTTTCAGCAACATGGTCCAAAATGACAAAATTGTTTCAGCAACGTAGTCCACAATAATATCTGCAGCCTTCAAAACTGTTTCAGCAACTATCTGATTAGCGATTAACCATGAAGGAAATGTAAAATTACATGTAAAATAAATCAAACATATAGTAATGAGAAGACATGCTATATACCTTGGAAAACAGATCAAAGTAATAACATGGGTTTTAATTATAGTTTGAAAGAGGATGGAAGATAACAAAATGAGTAAACAAAAAAGGACAATATGGAGTCCTAACAATCACATTTATCATTTATCTTTTTACCCTTTCCTATTATAAAAAGATGTTTTGTAAGAAGGAAAGGGGGGAGGAATTTCTACATTATTGAAATTGTAATTGTAATTACAGAGTCTCGTTGTCGAGAAGAACACGAATATATTGTAATGCTCATTTAGTTTGATGATTAATATATAAGTAAAGTTTTGTTCCCTTGCGTTGCCTGAAATAACTTAGCAGTTTTCGCTGGCAGCTAAGGGTCCAGCCTCTGGTGGATTCAACTACTTTTCTTGTGTCATACATTTCTAATTCTCACAAGTGTGATGGTTTGATAGTATTCTTTCTTTCTATGATTTTATCGCATCGCTGTTTATTATTTTCCAGTGTTAACAGAATCTTTTTGCTTTATATGATTTGCAGTGTTGTCGTTGATTCAGTTTACTTTCATTTCAGATCAAGTCACTTAGATAAATATTCCAATTGATATAATCAATTGTAAAGATTATTAACTATCGTAGTTGAAACTCTCAAATTGATATCGTTTTCTGTTTAGATTAATTATTGAAGACTGGGTTTGATTTAATATTAAATTAGTTAAAGAGGGATGAGTTATCACTACTGTACTCTCAATTGATGTTGTTGTTACTTTGATGAATGTAAGATTTGATTTCATTAAAAGATTGAGTTTTCTTTAATTGCAATTGGAATTTACTAGATGCATTCGTTTACTCTTGTATTTAAAATATCTATACTACAATTTAGGAGACATTACTCTCTGAGTTAAATAGCAGCCACATACTGTGTACACTCTTGAAATAAGAAGACTTTCCTGGATTGATATTTAATGTGAGGATAATTAGGAGTTTTAAAAGGCACCTTTTATCGACCAAGATTTTGGCACCGTTGCTGGGGAGAGTGCAGCCATTTCTAAAGAGTAATGTACATCTGATTATTGCTATTGAAGAATAATTGGGTATTGAAAACGGAAGGTGAGAACCTATGTAACGAGCAAGTAAAGTGCTTGCTCCTCCGCCCACTTTTCAGCACAATTATAAAAAACTGAAGTAGGTATTTGATGCTTGTCTATGGAGAGAGAACTGAGTATTAAAAATGAAAGGTAAGAACCTGCATACGGAGCACGTAAAATGCCTGCTCCCCCGCCTGCTTTCCAGCAAAATTGTTAGGAGCTTAAGATAGAGATAAACATTTGAATTGTTTTCATGAATGACTACGAAGAAAAAACCCAAAAACAATCCAATTCCACTATCCAAACCTGACAGATCTAAGGGACCGATGACCCTTGGATGATCAACTTTCATAGACGACATCTTAAAGAAATCTGAATCTCAGCCATCAGTAGGTCCCAGAAATGTTGCTTCCAGACAACCTACTGTCTCCCTTCGGGCCACAGGCTCACCATCTATAGCCTACACTGAGGTCCACAGCAAAATAGTAGGGACTGAGAAGAATTTTCAAGAAATTGAAAATTTGCACCCAATTTCCTCACCAGAAGGGAATTCTTGTAATATTCGTGAAGGAGGAGGAGAAATAGGGGAAACATAGGAGCCAAGATCCCCTTAGGTAGTAATTCAACAAGGAACACCTAGTATCCCAAACCGAGGGAGTGTTGTTAAGATCATTCCCACCCCTTCTAATCATCCTAGGAATAACTCTCTAGAGATCCCAAAAGGGTACTCGCATATATTTGATCAAATGGCAAACAACCCACAAGCACCCCAGACCTCTACATTTCAGTATCCCATCGTTGACACAGCTGTCAATGCACCCATGAAAGCTATCCCTCCCCAAAATATTCCCAACTTTCATGGACTGACATCAGAGGATCCAGAAGCATTTCTATTTGAATTTTATGTATTATGTTGAGGGTATGATTATACCACTGACCCCCAAAAACTAAAGTTGTCTCCCTCTACATTAAAAGGAGAAGCCTTACGTTGGTTTATGGGATTAGGTAGGGGCACAATAAATGATTGGGATCAAATGAAAACCAATTTCCTTAAAAAATATCAGGACTATTGTAGATCTAGGGAATTGAAAGACAAAATATTCCAAATGGTAGCAAGACCCAATGAAATGTTAGAAGAATATGTGGAATGTTTTCAATATAACCTCCAGTGGTCTCCCTATGCAACTCTGCCTTTGCCTAAAAATGTGCTAAAAACTACACTGATTAAAGGGATGAAAGAACAATGGATAGAGACATTAAATATTATGGGTAAAGGTGATATATATCAAGAAGAGTATGCTAACATTATTAAATTGTTTATCAAGTTCTCAAGAGGCAGTACAAGATTGAAACTAGAAGAACGCGACATGACCACCAGGGACAACAAAATATCTGGTGGAGGTATAACTTGTGCAGAAATTGGCAACCTGCTAGAGGATTTCAAAACAGATATTTTGGGAACTCTGACAATGCAATTATACATTATGCAAGCCAACCAAAAGTAGGCTGAAGCAGAACAAAACTTGGTGATATTTTTTCCTAGATGTAGGAAGAAGCATAGTCACAAAGAGTGCCCACTGGATATGGTGCAAACCTGTGCCATATGTACTAAAGATCATGCCAAAGAAAGTTGTCCATCACTCCTAGTGTTAAAAGCAGTCTATAAGGAGGCAGACGAAAAAACAGAACCAGACTGCCTGCTAAATCAGCGTCGCTAATGAAACCGCGACAAACAGGTATGCCTACTCTCCATCTTCTTTCTTTCAACCCTCGCAATATAATTTGCAACAATACCCAGGAGCTATGTGGCAGAACCAACCACCTTTTTCCAATTAGTCACAACAACCATTCTCTATGCCACCTTAGCCCAACCAATCAAATCAACATAAAAATTCGCCAAATTCCTCTTACTTCCCACTGTTCTGGCAGAATAATGCATTTCAATCTCAATTGTCACCCTCCACTTCACAGAACCAGAACTGGCAGTCAAGCTGGCAAAGACCTACAAACCAGCCAGCAGGAACAATCCCCCTACCTCATCCCACACTGCCAGCATACTACATTGCAACAAAACCCTCAGACCATCCTATGACGGTAGCTCCCAGCCCAACCCAACGAGAACCCCAACAACATACTGGTTCAATCTGTGCAAATTATTGAAGGACCAAAGCCAGAAACCGAGTTGAGGGAGTGTAATGAGTTTCAATTAAGGTCTAGGCAAATAATAGAATCAAAGACTGATAAAAATATACAAATTGAAGATCTGTTACCTGTAGAACAAGCACCACAAGTGGAGAACATGGTTAAATAGAAAAATCACGATCAAATGATAACCTCTTCTCCACCATTCTCAGAGAGATTAATTATACCCTGCTCAATCGAATATCTCGAATTTGATGTCCTGGGAGAATTGAAAAATTTGTGTGTAAAAATACCTCTCCTCCAGGCTATTCAGGACATTCCAATTTATGCAAAAACTATTAAGGAATTATGTACAAAAAAACCGAAGAGGAAAATAAAAACAACCCCAACTGTCCACGTAATCGGTACTTATCTAATTTACTATCAGGTAGAGAAACACCTGTAAAATATGAGGACCCAGGAAACCCTATAGTCACAGTGCAAATAAATGGATGCTCCTTCCCCAATGCATTAGTCGACCTAGGAGCAGCAATCAATATTCTTACAACAACAACTTGTCAAAAGATTAGCATTACATCCTTGGACCTGTTAGAGCCTAGATTGACCTTAGGCTAAAAGAAGGCAATCCTAGGATAACCACAAACCAAGCTTAACCTGGTAGCTAGCCCTACTAGGTCAGGGGAGGGCTCTCTCCTTGTGAATCTCAGTCAAGATGACTGGATCAGATATGAATTTTAGGCTAGGTATAGTAGCTCTAGGGTTTTTCGGTTGATTTTGTTGGTTTTTTTGCTGGATCAAATGGAGCAAGCAGCTTTGGGTCCTGGAAATGAAATCAGGACACAGGGTGTTTAATCGGGAGAGGTAGGTAGGTGATTTGGCACTTGAAATTGAGTGAGATGAGAGATCTAAGACTAGTGAGGATCTGAGGAGGGCATTCAAAGATCATGTATCCTTCTCAAACATTAGAAAAACATAAAAAACTGAATGGTTTCCCAAGGCAGAGCACTATAAACAATGAATTCTACCTATCTATCTTGATATCATTCAGCTAGAAGCAATGAATTAGATTGTGGCACACATAAAACATGAGAAAAACTGATAGCAGAAGAGAAAAACTATGCAAAAACACCATACCACAAGTATCCCATAAAAATAGTTGCAAATCCTGGTTTATTTCCTTGCCAAACTGCCGATAAAGGTGTACAATGTAGCTCAGAGCATCCAAGAGAGTCCAACCTTTGCTAATGATAGAGAAAATACATAATATAGACATAAAACCACCTATGCTAGCCATCAGGGGTCAAAACCAAGAGAAAAGGAGTTGTTACAACCATTTCCAAATAGGGAGCAGGAATGTAGGTAGTGGAACAACTTGCCTCTATAAGCATGGAAACTGATTCATTGACCCCCCAAACCACCTCAAACTGATGAATATACCCTCTAAGATCATTTCATTATTACATTTACATACCAAGGCATTAATTACAATCATAAGTTCATCCATGAAAAGAGAGAAAGTCAACTTGCAGTGAAAGTAGGCGAAAATTTGATTTTTTGGCAAACTGGCTCAATGTGCAACGCCACTAGCCAGATGCACGGTGCCTCTTCAGACCCACTTTTGGAGGCCTTCCCCTTGGAAAAGTTGAGCCCAAGATAGCTCATTGGAAATATCTTCCTGTCTAGTTTCTGGAACATCTTTCATTTTTTCATTTGGAGGTCATTTTCCCCCTCAAAAGTGAAATCTCCCAAGGTTTCTTTTGTGTGTCCAAAAAGAGGCAGAGAGGTCATTTTTTGGTAGTTTTTTGACCTTTCGGTGACCTAGTTTTGCTCCAAAATTGCTGAAATTTTATGGGTTTGATGCTCTCATCATGCTGAATCCAAATGTATAAGCCTTTCTTTAAACAAGTGCTCCAGGGAAAAGTGCAGGCCAATTTCCTGTTTTCAAAATTTCAAATTTTGAAAAAGACAAAAAATCATCAAAACTTGCCCAGATTTGGCATGGGAAACCACCATTAGTTGCTTTGATGGGCTAGTGAGGCTTCAGCCAATATTATGAGTCTATCTTTCTCTTTCTTTCCCTCTAAGGCTCTCCTTAACCTAGCTTTCATCCTCTTCATTCTCATGTTGCAAATTTTGTTCCGTGTCCTGTAGCGATAGGCCATGTGCCTCATCATTTGGTTATCTCTGTTGGCCCTCTGAAATAACAGCTGGTGATATTGTGAAGGTTACTCTAGAAAGCATTACTTCATTACTGTGCAAATGAGTCACAAACAACCTAGCCAACTCATGGTGAAACCTGAATCTTTCTATCATTTCACAAAAATCAAAGCATGCCTGATGTTTAAAGCAAGAAATGGCAAGTGGGAAAGCTTGTAACTCCGTCAAACTAGTGGGCTCTTCTCTAATATTTATTTCTCATTTATGAGGTTTCCTTTGCTGCTTATGTCTCTCCATGGAACTATCACTGAGTGTCTCTTCTTCATAGTCATATTCACTATCTCTTTCCATTGCTTTTCTGTGGCTACAAAGACTTATGGACAATGATGGGATAGGGTGGATGAATGAAATGAATATGATGGAATATGTGAGAGTATGTTGTATGAACAAGTTTTAGGGATGATTAGGGTTTCAGAGAGAGTGGATAGGGTTTATAGAGAGAGTGGGTAGGGTTTGAAGAGTTGATAGAAAGTGTAAGTACGAATTAGGGAAAATGTATGAGGGGAAAGGGACTTGAGAAATGCGGTATGTAGGAATTGGGTTTAGTGAACAATGGAAAGTAGATAGGGTATATAAACACCAGTGATATGAGGAAAACTAGGGTTTCACCCTAGAAGCTATGGTTTTAGATTTGAAAAATACAAAACTCCAAGCTTGGCAACAAAACCCTAAAACATAAGATGTGATAGATGAACTTATATGTAAGAGAGAGAAACTAAAGATTTTAAGGTGAATTAGGAGTTATGGAGAAATTTGGGTGATTTGGTGTTTAGCTGGGAAAATGTGCAGTGCCTGTGTAAATTAACATTGTGAATGGCTGCCAGGTGCACAGCGCCTCCCAAATACGTAGCGCATTTTAATAGACCCCATTTTAAGGCCTTCTTGGTGTCCAAATTGGGCACGGGATAGTGCGTTGGTAAGCCTATCGATTCTACTTTCTAGAACATCTTAAATTTTTCAATTTGGAGTTCATTTGCCTTGTAAAAAGTCCAATATCCCAAGACTGGTCAAAATGTGCAGAATGAGGCTGCCTAAATGCAGAGTGCTGTTGCAGTCAACTTTTGAAGGTCTTCCTCAACTCCAAATTGAGCTCATGATAGCTCCTTGGAAATATATTTGCATCTACTTATCACTTGACACATCAAGCAAGTCATTTGGTCATTCCATCTAGGAAAAAAAATGATTTTACCAAGGTCACTCCAAAGGTGCATTAACCCTCCTGAGGAAAATGATGTTTTTGACATTTCTCCCAAACCATGAAAACTGAAAGAGGTTTTTATTCCTGGGTCAATTATGGACAAAAAACTCTCTCACATGTCTCAAATTCATCTTCTATTTCTCGAAAACATCATTTGATTAAAACCTACCCCGATATGTCAAATAGGGGATTTGTATAATGAAGGGAAATGAAGGGGATAAGGGGCTTCTAAATTCTTGAGAAAAATTTGGAAAATAGAGAGGGATGTTAGGAAGCAGGGGAAAGTTGAATTTCAAATATTGAGTGAGGGGAAGGGGTCCAAAAGGGAAAAACATAGGCCTAGCCTAGAAAATTGTCAAATTGTAGTAATAAGCTAGGGTTTGTAGGAAAATGATGAATTTGAGGGATATCAGTGATGAGAAGTGCTTAAGAAGGTATATTAAGGATAGGGGAAGGTATATGAACATCAGGATACAAGTTTTGTTGATGATTTGACCATCTAAGAAAAATTACCTTTAAAACCCTAGCAGAGGGAAATGAGCCTTACCCAAGTACAACTGAAGCACGAACAAGGTGTAAAATAACCCATTGCAGCCTGAAATGATGATGACAACTCTTTGAATGATGGTACACTCAGCCAAATGGTGACATGGACCAATAGTTGTAAAACTTTGGAAGGAGTGAAAACAATCCTAGACCTAATACCTAGTGACAAAATTTTACTTGAAGACTCACTGAAATGACAAATTTGACTATGAAACCCTAAGACCACTTTGTAAGAGCATGTTTCATCGCTGGTGGAAGGCTTCAAAGGCTGAAACTAACATTGGCTCCATTGGGGATGGTAGCTCCTTGGAGGTGCCAAGAACACCATAGACCAAGTAGCCTTATCCATTGGGCATGGAGTCAAAAACTCAAGCTGAAATTACATGACTGAATACTGATGACTCAAAGACACAAACTAACTTGAAACTGACTCAATACTAAAACACAACTGAGAAACTAGAAAATATGCTCAAAATGGAGCTTATTCAATAAAACCTACTCTAACTATTCCATTCATCACCTGATCAAGTGAAAGGAAACAACCAATGCAACCAAGTAAGCATTCTGGTTACTGTTTGAATTCTCCACAAGTGCTTTCTTATGAACAACAAGAGAGAACTACTGAAAGGTAACTCCCATTAAAACTTGTAAATAGATCTTTTGAATAATATGGATTCCCTATCTGAATCCAAAATTACTGCACAAGGATCTTGAAATCCATGTGCACTGGGGCTTAGCTCATCCAATGTATTACTTATTTTCTTCTCGTACCATGAATGTAAAATTTCATCTGAGCTTTGTGATGAGACTCCTACTGAGAATGACAAAGAAACTGGCTGCCGAATCAAGTTTGCATCAATACTCTTTTCAAGCTCACAATTAGCTAATGGAGAAGGACTTTGACTGCATACATCATCCAATAGATCAGCTATTGGATCGTTAATAACTTGAAAATATTGTGGCAACTCATTTTCTATTGTTTCCGATGAGATTGCATGATTTTCTACAGGCTAATCATTTGAAGATATACTATGCAAATTTCCCTTCAAAAACTGAAGTGATTCAAAACAGAATGGTACAGAAACATCTTGCATCATTTGATCATATGTTCCAGCTTCTAAGTCTTCATTTGCAACTTGACAATCAATGGCATTCGGGGGCTGCAAATCTAGATATGAGAAGTCTTGAACAAGGATTTCATTGCCCTCTAGATGGTCAAGCTTGAAACTTATCGACACTTGATTTCTGATAGCACGAAAGTTGTCTCTTATGATCTGAAATGAAGCAAAACAAAAAGGAAAATATCCTTCACTTGCTTCAAAATTTGCTGCACTTTCCTCCTCATTTCCATAGCTGATATGCAACGGCTTATCACTGTACTCCAACTGGTGAGAGTGAACTTCCTGTTTTGATCTGAACTTAAACAGGAACGAAACAAATTATAGAGATAACCATAAACACAGGTATGCAGCGGAAATAATAGTTCATTTCATTAATGTAAAATACTAAAATATGCTTACAAACGGTAATGGAAATAAACCAGCTATGGCGATGGTAGCTTATCTCTGAGAAGAGATGTGGTGGCTACATGCCTCTGAACTATGTTACAATGAGGCTCGAAGGCCTATTTATTGTTGAGAAATAATGGAAAACCTTAACATTCCAAAATCTAACCCTAGAAGATGAAACGCCAAACTGTGGGTCCCGTTTGGGTAAATTGGTACATCAACTTCTTGGGGTTGTAACTTTGGCATACGATCTCCATTTGACACGTAAAATAGCTTGTTAGAAAGATCTATCCGAGCACTACCACTTTGGGAATGATAACATTGGTCCATGGACCCATGTTGCCCCCAAATTTCCCAAAAACCGTCGTTTAAGGCATTAAAATGGATTCGGAAGTTCAGGACCCGAAAAACTGCTAAAAATAGTAAGTTGTGCTACAATTAAGGAAACTAAAAATGCTGAGAGAAACAATGGTGGGGGTCCATGTGGCCACCAATATCCACCTGGATCATGCTTCCACAAACCAACTGCTGATTTGTCTGCAGGATTAACTTCTGTTTGGAGAACATAATCATCATCATATTGATCAAACTTAGGGAAATCATCAATATAAGAAACATCATCAAGCATACATGTCATATCAACCTATCTCTCTTCTCCAGGTTGATCTATAAAACAATCGTTATCAGATCTATGACCACTAGGATAAGAAAGAAAATGTTTTGGATCGGCCACTTGTTTCTCTTCAATCAACGAGCCATGGTCTTGAACATCATACCCATTCCTTGTGGTGATCTTTTGCATCATCTCTTCCACTGCACTTACCAAAATGTTGAGCTTTACCTCTAAAGATGTCAATTCCTCTGGATCTATGCTCTTCATCTCTTCTTCCTTCAACTTTTCCCTTCTGATCAACAAATTCACCTCTACATCTACTGCACTATTCTGCATCTCTTCAAGTGTTGCAAGGTTCCTTTCCCTTAGTTGAAATTCCATTTCTAGATCAAAGGCTTCCAGGTAGTGCAAGAGAGCGGATCCAGGAGGAGGTCTTATATTAACCGGCATCAAAAAATAGACTTGCTTAAACCTGGAAAAAAATTGTTGCATTGTCTCCCATGGCAGTCTTTTTAGCTGGTTATACTCTTCTAGACTCAAGAAAGGGTTTTCAAGGAAATTTTTGACGAACTGCCAGAAATCTGAGATTCTCGCATCAGGTAGGGTTTTGAACCAACTCTTGACTTTGCCTTGCAAAGAAAGAGCAAAAAGCCTAATACTGACATCCTCTTCATCAACTTCAAAAAGGTTAAGGAAAGACTCAAAATTCAGTACATGTCTCTCAGCAGTCATGTTGTCACATTCACCATCAAATCTTGGTAGATATAGGTAATGATTTTTACGAAAAGCATGGGATATAGGAGGTAAAATAAGAGGCTTGTATCTATCTGGAATTTTACAAGGTATAGGAATATGTACAGAAGGTATAGAATCAGTGTTGGTCTCTTGAGGCTCATCAGTTTGAAGACAATCATCATAAGATTCGGAAGAAGGGTCTTGATCAAGATCAAAGGCATGTGAATTTTTTGTATTTGCAAGCTTCAAAGGGAAAGAATAAAATGCAGGTCTAGGATCTTTACTCAAATACAGTATACTTTGTAAAGCCTTCTTGACATTCTCGGGAAAGGAGAAGAAATAATCTATAACAAAAAGCATAATGTCTTGGATGAAATTCCAACTCGAATACCTGATCTTTCCATATTGTCCTTTCATGTTTTTTCTGGTCAGGTTCATCCTCCAGTGGAGTCCTTGGATCTGATGTCGAAACTAATTTAGAGTCTCCAGGTGAATGATTTCAACCTTCCGGTGTCTGATCATTGTTCACCATCAACAATCAGATCTAAAATTGATACATTTTGCTGAGGAACATAACACTACGTTCCCCAGTATGGTCGCCACTATGTTAGAGCCTAGATTGACCTCAGGCTGAAAGACAGAAATCCTAGGATAACCACAAACCAAGCTTAACCTGGTATCTAGCCCTACCAGGTCCGGAGACGACTCTCTTCTTGTGAATCTCAGTCAAGATGACTGGATCAGATATGGATTTTAGGCTAGGTATAGTAGCTCTAGGGTTTTTTGGTTGATTTTTTTGGTTTTGTTGCTGTATCAAATGGAGCAGGCAGCTTTGGGTATGGGGAATGAAATCGGAATGTGGGGTGTTCTATTGGGTGAGGTAGGTAGGTGCTTTGGAACTTGAAATTGAATGAGATTAGAGGTCTATGACTGGTCAGGAGCTGAGGAGGGCATGCAAAGATCATGTATCCTTCTCAAACAGTAGAAAACATCAAAAACTTAATGGTTTCCCAAGGCAGAGCACTGTAAACAATGAATTCTACCTATCTATCTTGATATCATTCACCTAGAAGCAATGAATTAGATTGTGGCACACATAAAACATGAGAAAAAATGATAAGAGAAGAAAAGAACTATGCAAAACACCAGACCACAAGTATCCCATAAAAATAGTTGCAAATCCTGGTTTATTTCCTTGCCAAACTGCTGATAAAGGTGTACAATGTAGCTTAGAGCATCCAAGAGAGTCCAACCTTTGCTAATGACAGAAAAAATACATAATATAGACATAAAACCACCTATGCTAGCCATCAGGGGTCGAAACCAAGAGAAAAGGAGTTGTTACAACCATTTCCAAACAAGGAACAGGAATATAGGCAGTGGAACAACTTGCCTCTATAAGCATGGAAACTGATTCATTAACCCCCAAACCACCTCAAACTAATGAATCTACCCTCTAAGATCATTATGTTATTACATTTACATACCAAGGCATTAATTACAATCATAAATTCATCCATGAAGAGATAGAAAGTCAAATTGCAATGAAAGTAGGCGAAAATTTGATTTTCTGGCAAATTGGCTCAATGCGTCGCGCCACTAGCTAGATGCATAGCGCCACTTTAGACCCACTTTTGGAGGCCTTCCCCTTGGCCAAATTGAGCAAAAAATAGCTCCTTAGAAAGTTCTTCCTGTCTAGTTTCTATAAAATCTTGAAGTTTTGTATTTTTAGGTCATTTGCCCCCTCAAAAGTGAAATCTCCCAAGGCTACTTTTGTGTGTCCAAAAAGACGCAGAGAGGTCATTTTTTGGTAGTTTTTTGACCTTTTGGTGGCCTAGTTTTGCTCCAAAATTGCTGAAGTTTTCTGGGTTTGATGCTCTCATCATTCGGAATCCAAAAATATAATCCTTTTCTCCAACAAGTGCTCCAGGAAAATGCGCAAACCAATTTCCTATTTTCAAAATTTCAAAATTTGAAAAAGACAAAAAATCATCAAAGCTTGCCTAGATTTGGCATGGGACACCACCATTAGTTGCTTTGATGGGCTAGTGAGGCTTCAACAAATATTATGAGTCTATCTTGCTCTTTCTTTCCCTATAAGGCTCTCCTTAACCTAGCTTTCATCCTCTTCATTCTCATGTTGCAAATTTTGTTCCGTGTCCTGTAGCGATAGGCCATGTGCCTCATCATTTTGTTGTCTTTGTTGGCCCTTTGAAATAATAGCTGGTGATATTGAGAAGGTTACTCTGGTAAGGATTACTTCATTACTGTGTAAATTAGTCACAAACAACCTAGCCAACTCATGGTGAAACCTGACACTTTCTATCATTTCACAAAAATCAAAGCATGCCCGATGTTTAAAGCAAGAAATGGCAAGTGGGAAAGTTTGTAACTCCCTCAAACTAGTGGGATCTTCTCTGATAATTATTCCTCCTCTATGAGGTTTCCTCTACAGTTTATGTCTCTCCATGGAACTATCACTGAGTGTCTCTTCTTCATAGTCATATTCACTGTCTCTTTCCATTGCTTTTATGTGGCTATGAACACTTATGGACAATGATGGGATAGGGTGGATGAATGAAATGAAGATGATGGAATGTGTGAGAGTATGTTGTATGAACAATTTTTAGTGTTGAGTAGCATTTCAGAGAGAGTGGGTAGGGTTTGAAGGGTTGATAGAAAGTGTAAGTAGGAATTAGGGAAAATGTATGAGGGGAAAGGGATTTGGGAAATGTAGTATGTAGGAATTGGGTTTAGTGAACAATGGCAAGTAGATAGGGTATATAAACACTAGTGATATGAGGAAAGCTGTGGTTTCACCCTATAAGCTAGGATTTTAGATTTGAAAAATACAAAACTCAAAACTTGGCAACAAAACCCTAAAAAATAAGATGTGATAGATGAACTTACTTGTAAGAGAGAAACTGAAGATTTTAAGGTGAATTAGGAGTTCTGGAGCAATTTGGGTGATTTGGTTTTTAGCTGGGTAGATGCGCAATGCCTCCTAGATGCACAACGCTTGTGTAAATTAACACTGTGAATGGCTGCCAAGTGCGCAACGCTTGTGTAAATTAACACTGTGAATGGCTGCCAAGTGCGCATCGCCTCCCAAATGCGCAACACCTTTTTGTAGACCACTTTTTAAGGCCTTCCCAGTGTCCAAATCGGGTTCCAGATAGCTCGTCGAAAACCTTGTCAAGTCTAATTTCCATAACATCTTGAATTTTTCAATTTGGAATTCATTTTCCTTGTCAAAAGCCCAATCTCCCAATACTGGTCAAAATGTGCAGAATGAGGCTGCCTAAATGCAGAGTGCTGTTGCAGTCAACTTTTGAAGGTATTCCTCAACTCCAAATTGAGCTCATAATAGCTCATTGGAAAGATATTTGTGTCTAATTATTATTTGGATCATCAAGAAAGTAATTTGGTCATTCGATCTAGGAGAAAAAAGTATTTTACCAAGGTCACTCTAGAGGTGCATTAACCCTCCTGAGGCAAATGATATTTTCAACATTTCTCCCAAACCATGAAACTTGTGTAAACCATGAAAGAGTTTTTTGTTATTGGGTAAATAGTGGAAAAGAAACCTCTCTCACTTTTTTCAAATTCATCTTCTATTTCTCAAAAACATCATTTGAATAAAACCTATCCCGATATGTGGAACAGGGGATTTATAGAAATGAAGGGAAATGAAGGGGATAAGGGGCTTCTAAATTCTTGAGAAAATTTTGGAAAATATAGAGGGATGTTAGGAAGCAAGGGAAAGTTGAATTTCAAATATTAAGTGATGGGAAGGGGTCCAAAAGGGAAAAACACAGGCCTAGCCTAGAAAATTGTCAAATTGTAGCAATAAGCTAGGGTTTGTGGGAAAATGATGAATTTGAGGGATATCAGTGATGGGAAGTGCTTAAGAAGGTATATTAAGGATAGGGGAAGGTATATGAACATCAGGATACAAGTTTTGTTGATGATTTGACCATCCAAGGAAAATTAAATTCAAAACCCTAGGAGAGGGAAATGAGCCTTACCCAAGTACAACTGAAGCACGAACAAGGTGTAAACTAACCCATTGCAACTTGAAATGATGATGACAACTCTTTGAATGATGGTATACTCAGCCAAATAGTGACATGGACTGATACTTGGAAAACTTTGGAAGGAGTGAAAACAATCCTAGACCTAATACCTAGTGACCAAATTTTAGTTAAAGACTCACTGAAATTACAAAATTTGACTTTGACACCCTAAGACCACTTTGTAAGAGCATGTTTCATCGCTGGTGGAAGGATTCAAAGACTGAAACTAATAGGACACAACCACGACCTTCTTGGAACTGGTTGACCGATTGGTAGTCAAACCAGAAGGCACATTACAGGATGTAATGGTGTCTATAGATTCTTGGGAATACCCAGCAGATTTTCTGATCATCAATCCTAGAAACCAGCTAGATGGACATCCCCTAATTCTAGGTAGACCTTGGTTAGCAACCATGGATGCTTACATAAGTTGTCGAATAGGTAGCATGACTATAGAAAAGGGAAGCAATGTGAGGAATTTAGCCTTATATCCTCCAGCACAGCCAAGTTTAACAATAATAAAAACCAGAAAACAACCTGTATCATATCTAACTGAAAACATTAGATCACTGCTAACTATAGAAGATGCTCTTGAATTCAAGTATGAAACAGAAGATGACATCATTAACACTTACATTAACCAACCAGATGTTGTATCCCATCCAAATTGTCACATTATCAAAGCAACCCTCAATAAAGAAATAGAAGAAGATCTCTTAAAAGATATTAACGGCCAGTCAATACCAACAACTTTTGTTTATAACAGTAAAACCATAGAAATTGAGCCAGGGAAAACTTTAAATATTAACAAAAACCTGACTACTCACCAGGAGAAGAAGCTTGTTCAACTTCTGAGAAAATATAAAGAGGCCTTCACATGGGATCACCCGAATGTGAAAGGGATTGATCCCCAATTATGCATGCACCACATTTATATGGAGAAAGATGCCAGGTCCATTCGACAACCTCAATGGAGGTTAAACCCTCATCTTAAAGATATTGTTAAAGCTGAACTACAAAAACTGTTAGATCTAAATTTCATCTATCCTATATCTAACAACAAATAGGTCTCTCCATTAGTAGTGGTGCCTAAAAAGAATGGAAATTTGTGCATATGTGTTGACTATAGAGAGCTTAATAAAGCAACCCAAAAAGACCATTTTCCCCTTCCATTCATTGACCAGGTCTTTGACACATTGGCAGGGAAAAATTTCTTTTCTTTCCTAGATGGCTTCAGCAGCTACAATCAAATTCAAATTGCCCCTGAAGACCAGGATAAGACTACCTTTACCTGCCCTTGGGGGACCTTTTCTTACAGGGTCTTACCTTTTGGGTTGTGCAATGCACTTGCCACATTCTAGAGGGCTATACTCAACATTTTTTCAGATCTAATAAATGAAGGACTCGAGGTGTACATGGATGACTTTACACCTTATGGAGATGACTTCGAGCCATCATTACAAACATTAGAGAAAGTTATGCAAAGATGCATTGCTACCAGGCTCTGTTTAAGCTAGGAAAAATGCCACATGATGATGACCAAGGGCCTCTTCTTGGGTCACTATATCTCAGCAGCTGGAATTCAAGTAAATCCAGCGAAAATTTAGATAATTTTTTTAATACCTACCCCTTCCACACAAACTGAGGTACATAGTTTCTTGGGATTTTCTGGCTATTATAGATGATTTATAAAGAATTTTTCTCAAATTACTGCACCATCATATGCATTAACAGGAAATATCAATTTCATTTGGACTAACAAATGTGACATTGCTTTTGAAGATTTAAAATGGCTTGTATCAACAAACCCAGTATTACGAGGCCCAAACTGGGATTTTCCATTCCAGATTTCATCCGACGCTTCAGATATGGCCATTGGAGCTCTGATACCAAATGTTGACACCTAATCCGAAACAGATGAGGTGAAGCCGGACAGTCATCTAGAAGATGAACTGATCCGTTTCTTGTGTATATAAATAATAGTTATCTAATGTGAAATAGTCAGTTCAGTATTGCACTCATAAATTGCTGGAGTTACCCTGGCCTGACATGGTATCAGAGCTCAGGTCCCAGTCCCTAAAATAGTGTAACTCCTGCTGAGACTGCGCCCTCTGCTGAGGGATTCCTGACACTGCTGAGACTGCTGAGACATGAAGACTGCGCCCGTTGATGCGTTTCTGCTCAAACCTACCTCATTCCATTCAAGAAAAATGGTATGCGTTTCCAGGTAATCGCTGGTGCCTTCATGACTGCGTTTTTTGGTGTATTGATGCAAGCTGAGACTGCGTTTTTTAAAAAAAAAGAGAGCTGTGGGTATATAGAACTGTGGTGACTGCGCCTTTAATGCCTTTAATGTATTGAAGCCAGCGTTTAACGTTTTTGAAGAAGCCTGCGTTTTGAAGCTTTGGTGAATGGTGATGGTACTAAGACTGTGGTATTAATACTGTGGTATCGAAAAGCTTCTTATTTGATGCAGCCCCTGGTGTTCAACCCGATGTAACAATACTTGCCTGTCTTACAATACTGTATTGCCCATTCAGATAGCACTGATGACATGGTACCAACATATATGCTCGACAATTCACGTGCTCATGACTGTTAATTTTGTGCCCAAAATTGTCTTTCCATAAAGGCGTTAGTATACCTCTTCGTGTATGTAGATGTGCCCCAGCAGATGAATGGAATACGGCCAACCTTCTGGCTCTTTGATACATTGAGTGACTGCGTTTTTGTCTGCCTTACGTTGTATTGAAGCCGGTACATGAAAGCCTGTAATGTATTGTTTGTTGGTGACTGTGGTATATAGTAACTGCGGTTTTTTTGAAGACTCTTGTGATATATATGTGAACAGTGGTATATGGTAACTGCGGTTTTTTTTGAAGACTCTTGTGATATATATGTGAACAGTGGTATATGGTAACTGCGGTTTTTTTTTATTGAAGACTCTTGTGATATATATGTGAACAGTGGTATATGCTGAGCGCCCTCATTTTCAAAACAGTGGTATTGATCTTCCATATCAGCTTTCCTGAGTTTTTTAAAAAGAGAAGTTTATATGAGAAGTTTATATGGAGATGCGTTTTTTATAGTGGGAATGCGTTTTATGAGAGCAGTTTATATGAGAGCATTGCTTCTATGTTTCCAGAATGCTTTAGTATTGCTTAATATATATTGAAGTAATATATATTGAAGTAATATATCCTTTATGTGTTTTGAAGTGAATGCATTCAAACATAGTAATATTGCAAACATAGGAAGAAAAATAAAATGCATAAGGCTATGATATAAGGATATTTTTACAGAAGTTTCTGGCAGAGATATTTTTTCAGAAGGATTTTGTTTACAGAAGTTTTTGGCAGAGATTTTTTTTACAGAATGCATTCAATCATTTCTATGGTCGGAATAGTTCTCACTGGCAAGGAGAACTATTCTGAATGGTCCCGGATGGTAAAACACACCCTTATCTACAATGAACTGTGGAAAGGAGTGTGTGTTGGAGAAGAAGACAGAGACCCTGTGCAGCCCACATCAGACAAAGAACTCGCCATTTGGGAAAACAAGAACAACAAAGCCTTTGCATTGATCGCAGCATCTGTAAATGAGGAAGTAAGTCGTCATATTTCATGCTATTCCACTGCCTTTGAAGCTTTACAAAAGCTTAAAGAACTCTATGATACACATTCTGCACTTGAAGTTGTTCAGCTCATGATTAAACTCTTCACTCTTGAACTGAAAAATAATGATCCTCTTGCTCTTGCATCTGAAATAAAGTCTATAATGCATGATATAAAATCCACTAAGGTTGAGCTGGATATCTCTCTTATTGCCTTTCTCAAAGCACTCTATCCTACCTACTCTAACTATCTTGAGTCTTTACAAGCAAATGGAAATCTTAAAGATATAACCTTTGACACTCTTGTGAAAAAGTTTGCTGAAAGAGAGAAAGCCTTTGGAAAGAAAACAGTCCCTGAATCTTCTGAAGAGACTGTTTGTCTTGCTCATAAAGAAAGGCAGCCTGCTCAAGATTCTACAAGAGGAAGAGGTGGACGAAGAGGAAGAGGAAGATACTTCAGAGGCAGGGGGGGCAGACATTCTCAAGCAGAAAAGGCAGATTTGCATTGCATTCGCTGCAAACGAAATGGATCACATGATGCTTCTACATGCAAGCTACCATGGGACAAAGTTGAGCAGAGAAGAAATCAGCAGAAAGGTAAAACTGATGACTCAGACAAAGGTAAAGCACCTGAATCTGCACACTATATTGAGGCACAATGTAACATTAGAGTAAATGAAGACTTGTTTAATGCTTCACTTGCTTCTTCAAAAAATGACTGGTTGCTTGATTCAGGAGCAACCTGTCATATGACTCATAGGAGAGATTTATTTGAAGATTTCACTAACAATGTTGATGGAGCAGTATACTTTGCAGATCAGTCAAAAATCAAGCCATCAGGGCTTGGCACAATCAGGCTTAAACTTCCTGGTCTTCCAGACTTTCTTCTGGATCATGTTCTATATCTCCCACAGCTGAAGAGAAACTTGCTGTCCCTGGTCCACATCCGCCAGCAAGGTCACTCCATTCACATGTTTGATGGCAATCTTGAGGTAAGAAAGGCATCTGACCACTCACTTGTCATGAGGGGTATAGAAGAAGAAAGACTCCTTAAACTGCAAGGAACCTCTGCTCATGCACAACATTTCTCATATATTTCTCATCATGAAGAAGGTGCACTTCCATCAAGTTTATTATGGCATGCTAGATTTGGACATTTAAACTATGATAGTCTCCGCTTGTTGAAGAAAAATGGTGTTGCTGGTTTGCCTACAATTCCTAGAAAACATAAACAATGTGATGCTTGCATTCTAGGAAAGCATAGCAAACAGTCTTTTCATGATTCACATTCAAGAGCACATAGGAAGCTTGAACTTATTCATTCAGATTTATCTGGTCCAATGCCTGTTCCTTCTGCAAATGGAAATAAATATATCATGACATTTATTGATGATTACACCAGAATGTGTTGGGTTTACTTATTGAAGAACAAATCTGATGCTTTTCAAACATTTAAGAATTTTCATAAGTGGATTGAAAATGATGCACAATCTCATATTGCTTCTATTCGCACTGATAATGGAAAAGAATATACATCAAATGAATTTGAACACTATCTTCGCCAACATGGGATTAAACATCAAACAACTGTGCCTTATAATCCTCAACAGAATGGTGTAGCTGAAAGAATGAACAGAACAATTTTGAATATGGTACGATCCATGCTTTTCTTCAAAAATGTAAAGACAATGTTTTGGGCTGATGCTGTTCTATGTGCTGCATATATAAAGAATAGATGTCCATCTAGTGCTATAAGAAACAAGACTCCTTATGAATTGTGGTATGGACATGTTCCTTCGGTAAAACATCTCAGGATATTTGGTTCCACCTGTTATTCTTTAATACCAAAGGTTCATAGAAACAAACTTGGTGCTAGAAGTCGTAAGTGTATATTCCTGGGGTATTCAAACACATCTAAAGCATACCGCCTTTATGATGAAGTAAATAAAAAGTTTGTTTTATCTAGAGATGTCATTTTTCTTGAATCATCCAAATCTGACAGTGTTGTTGAGCGGCAACTTGATCGCTTGGATAGATTCACAAAACCAAAATCATTCCAAGAGTTTGATAATCAGATTCCACATCTTGAAGGGGGGATTCCTATACTAGATCAACATGTGGAATCTTCTTCTGAAGAACAATCTCCCCTGCATGACACTCCAACAACGGATGATGCTTTAAGTGATGTAATTGATAGAATTGGGAGACTCAATCTTGATTCAGACCCAACTCAATCAACAGAACAGCCTGGACCATCTCAGAAAGGTCCCCCAAAGTGGCTGACAAAGACACTTGAAAGTGTTCATCCTGATGAAATTGGAAAAACAGGAACCCGAAATTCAAATCGACAAGATGGAGGTGATGTAGATAACTCTAATTCACCTGTTGATATGGATGTTACTTATGATTGTGAATTGAACTTGTCTACAGATTTTGAACCAACTTCCTTCAAATAAGCTGCTTCTTATGATGAATGGAAAGAAGCGATGCAGAAGGAGTATGATGCCCTCATAAAGAATGGCACTTGGAAGCTGGTTGATCCTCCATTTGGAACCAAACCAATTGGCTGCAAGTGGGTCTACAAGAACAAGTACAAAGCTGATGGCTCACTTGACAAGCACAAAGCTAGGCTTGTGGCAAAAGGTTTTGCACAGAAAGAAGGGGTCGATTATGAGGAAACTTTTGCTCCCACAGCAAAATGGGCCACCATCCGGACACTCTTTGCACTAGCTGCTCAGAACGGTTGGAAAGTCCATCAAATGGATGTAAAAACTGCATTCTTGAATGGAGATCTAAAAGAGAATTTTTTTATGTCCCAGCCTGAAGGATTTGCTGTGAAAGGACATGAACACAAAGTATGCAAACTTGTGAAGTCCTTGTATGGCCTCAAACAAGCACCACGAGCCTGGTATGAAAAACTAACTAAGCATCTTCTGAAACTCAACTTCAAACATTTTGATCTTGATGATGCAACTTTATTTGTCAAGAAAGTTGGCAAAACAGTTTTATATCTTGTGGTATATGTAGATGATCTTTTAATGACAGGGAACAATGAAAGCTATATTGCATCCATAAAGAAAGAATTAGGAAAAATTTTTGAAATGACTGATTTGGGCTATGCTCATTACTATCTTGGCATTGAAGTAACCCAACATCCAAAGTCCATATTTCTTTCTCAAAAGAAATACATTGGAGATTTGTTATACAGATTTGGCATGACAGAGTGAAATCCCCTTTCTACTCCAATGGAACAAAACTTGAAGCTCACATCTACTGAAGGAAAGGAATTTGAGGATGCAACAAGGTATAGACAGCTTGTAGGAAGTCTCATCTACCTCACTACTACCAGACCAGACATTTCATTTGCTGTTGGAATCCTCTCCAGGTTTATGCAAAAGCCTTGTGAGGGAAATTGGTCTGCTGCAAAAAGAGTTCTAAGGTACTTGAAGGGAACTCAAGACCTTGGAATCAAGTATACACAGGTGGACGACTTCAACTTGATTGGATACTCTGATTCAGACTTCGATGGAGACAAAGAAAGTGGGGTATCTACTTCAGGATATGCTATGAGTCTTGGATCAGGAGCTGTCTCCTGGAGATCACGCAAACAATCAGTACCAGCAGATTCCGCAACAAAAGCAGAATACGTGGCAGCAGCTGAAGCAACGAAAGAAATTGTGTGGCTCAGGAAAATTCTTGAAGATTTGCAAGTAAAACAAATACAATCTACTCCACTCATGATTGATAACACATCTGCAATAAAGTTGGCCAAGAATCCAAAGTTCCATGATTGTACTAAGCACATCAATACTAAATATCATCTGATCCGACATCATGTTGAGGCCAAAACAATCCATCTCCGTCATTGTTCCACAAACGAACAAATTGCAGACATCTTCACCAAAGCGCTTGGAAGAGAAAAGCTTGAAAGATTCAGAACGATGCTTGGACTCACGAACATCCCTTCAGATTAAGGGGGGAATGTTGACACCTAATCCGAAACGGATGAGGTGAAGCCGGACAGTCATCTAGAAGATGAACTGATTCGTTTCTTGTGTATATAAATAATAGTTATCTAATGTGAAATAGTCAGTTCAGTATTGCACTCATAAATTGCTGGAGTTACCCTGGCCTGACAAGTTCTCAGCCAGGAGGAAAATAAGAAGCCATATGCAATATACTACATTAGCGAAAATCTATCTCCTACCGAATTAAATTATACTGTGACTAAAAAATAATTTTTGGTTGTAATCTATGCTATCAATAAATTTAGACATTATATATCAGTATACCCTGTGGTTTTGTATATTGATCACTCTACTATTAAATATATATCTAATAAACCTATTACAAATGGAAGAGTGATAAGATGGTTGATCATTTTGTAGGAATTCGACATAATAATCAAAGATCGAACAAGAAAAGAAAATCCAGTAGCAGACTTCCTTTCATGAATACCAAAGACAGAAGACTCGGCAACAGTAGAAGACTAGTTCCCTGATGAACACTTATTTGTTGTCACCGTGAAAACACCATGGTATGTGGATGTTGAAAACTACCTAGCAGTGGGAAAATTACCTAAGCACCTGACGCCTAATGAAAGAAAACAAATAGTACAACGTAGCACTCAGTTCTCTTGGATTAGAGGATATTTATTTCATACAGGGGTCGATATGCACATTCGAAGATGTGTTAGGGAAGACGAAGTCTTCAACATCTTGAAAGCTTGCCACGATGGGCCTTGCAGTGGTCATTTTGTAGACTACAAAATTGGTCACAAAGTCTTACATACGGGCTATTATTGGCCCACCATTTTTAAAGATGCCAAGAAGTTTGTCCAGGCATGCAACAGTTGCCAAAGAATGGGACGCCCTGGGCAGTCTGATGAGATGCCCCTGCATCCACAATTAGTCATTGAACCTTTTGAACGATGAGCATTAGATTTCACTGGTCCAATAAACCCATCATCTAATCAAAAGACATGCATACTAATCGCAACAGAATATGTGACTAAATGGGTGGAGGCAGAAGCATTACCAAGGGAAACAGAGGAATCGGTAATCCACTTTCTTTCCCAACTATTCATGCCATATGGCTTGCTTAGAGAAATAATCATGGATGGAGGGCCACAATTTATAGGCCATAAGATTGCTACAACATTAAAGAATCATCATATCATGCATGGAATCACAACTCCATACCACCCGCAGGAAAATTTCTAGGTGCAAAGCACCAATAAAGTAATTGAAGCAATACTCACAAAGACAGTTGCATCACATAGACGAGACTGGACTACCTGATTTCCAGAAGCCCTATGGAAATACCGCACAACATGGAGAAATACCATGGAATATTCCCCATATCAGCTAGTGTTTGGCAAAGAACCTATCTTCCCAGTCGAATTTGAAATCCACACATTGAGTATACCTCAGGAGGTAGGCTTGGACTTAAATGAAGCACAAACTAATAGGCTACATCAAATCAATGGCTTGGATGAAATCTGGCTATCATCTCTTCAGTACACTGCACTAATCCAACAACAAAGAGAGAAATGGCATGATGCCCTTATCAAGAAGATCTTCCACGAAGGAGATTGGGCACTCCTGTATGATTCAGGTTCCAGGATTTCTCGGGAAAAATCTAGACCAAATGGTTAGGGCCCTATGAGATACAAGAGGTGCATGATAATGGTACCCTCACATTAGCCACCATTGATGGGTTTGGCTACTCTTTTAAAGCGAATGGACATCGAGTATGACTCTCTCACAAACTGCTTACCAGGGCATCATTTTGCCAACAGTTACGGGAAGATTCCACTATACAAATTATTGCTGAGGAGGGAAACTCGTCCATACCAGCAGCCCAGTGAAGAATTTATTTGTTTTTGAAATTTGTACATAAAGTTTCCTTTCTATTTTGATTGAATTTGCTTGTATAAGTTGTAAATAAGTTGTTTTTTTCTTCCCCTTGTTCCCTTTAAGGAACAATTGTTGTTCCCTCTAAGGAACATCAATGTTGTGTGTAAATTTTCTTGTTGTTCCCTCTAAGGAACAACAATTTTATGTGCAGATTTTCTTGTTGTGCCCTTTAAGGAACAACTGTTGTTCCCTCCAAGAAACAGTCGTTGTTCCCTCTAAAGGAACAATAATTTCGTGTGCAATTTGTGCTTTTTGATGTTCCCTCTAAGGAACATCTGTTGTTCCATCTAAGGAACAATTGCCATTCCCTCTAAGGAATAGCCACTGTTCCCTCTAAGGAATAGCAATTTTGTGAACAATTTTCCATTTTTTCTTTTCCCGTTGTTCCCTTTAAGGAATAGTTGTTGTTCCCTCTAAGGAACAATAGTTTTGTGTGTATTTGTTTTCCCATTGTTCCATCTAAGGAACAATTGTTTTTCCCTCTAAAGAACAACTACTATTCCCTCTAAGAAACAACTGTTGTTCCCTCTAAGGAACAATAATTTCGTTTGTATTTGTTTTCTTGCTGTTCCCTCTAAGGAACAGTTGTTGTTCCCTCTAAGGAATAGTTGTTGTTCCCTTTAAGGAACAACAATTTTGTGTCTAGTTTTTTTCTTTCTTTTTGTTGTTCCTTACAAGGAATAACTGCTATTCCCTCTAAGCAAAAACTACTGTTCCCTCTAAGGAACAACTGTTTTTCCCTTTCTTATTGTTCCCTCTAAGGAACGATTGTTGTTCCTTATAAGGAACAACACTTTCGTGTGTATATCCTTTTGTTGTTCCCTACAGGAAACAACACCATCTGTGTGTATTTTTCATTTGTTGTTCGTTACAAGGAACAATTGTTGTTCCCTCTAAGGAATAACACCTTTTTGTGTGTGTGTGTGTGTGTGTTTTTTTTTTTTTTTTTGTTCCCTATAAGGAACAACCCTCTTTGTGTGAGGTTTTCTTTTGCTATTTCCTTTAGGAAATAAGCACTTTGTGAATATCATTTCTTTCCTTTGCTCACTCTTTATGATCCTCTATAGGGAAAGTATACAAATATATATGTAAGGATACAAATTTGAAGTTTACTGGAACAAGCAAATCGAATATTATCATAATTTATGAGATTGCTTTGTATTGATCCAAAAATAAAGGACACAACCATCTATATCACTTCACTGTCTTTATTTTCACTATAAATACAATTGATTGATTATTTGTACCATGTTGGTTCTCCCCTAACCCCTATAATTCTCTGTGTTCATTATCATCAAATAAGGTTGAGGAAATATTTTTTCTATTGATACGTTCAAACTTCTTCCACCATCCCTACTCATAAGGAGTGTTGAGCCACCCTATATATATAAATAGGAAGTGCTATTATATGTGTATATATATATATATATATATATATATATATATATATATATATATATATATATATATATATATATATATATATATATATATATATATATATATATATATATATATATATATATATATATATATATATATATATATATATATATATATATATATATATATATATATATATATATACATATGTTTACCAACAATTCTATGACTTTTACAGATGGAGGATAGGGGGTCTCATCACGAGCCAGCCTACCATGATCATAAGGAAGCAGTGAAGTGGCATTCCCACTATGGCCACCACACCAGGGATATGATGCAATGGATGCATCAAGAAAAAGTCCTTGGAATAGGAGGTCTCATTACGAGCTGTCCTGCCCACCTTTCGCTCCTTTCTAATGAATGGAAATTTGTTCATCTGGTTACCAAGCCAACGCATTGGTCTCTACTCTGACATCATAATGCACTTCCCTAATTATACATAGAGGATCATGGTTCCAAAGGGTGAAAAAGAAACTCTGTCGAGGCTATAAACGCCTGTGGGAAACAGAAGCTCTGTTGATGGTATTGGAGTTGTATTTTCAACATTAATAGTTATTATAACTCTATTTTCTTATTTTTTACTCTTACTACAGAGAGATTATGTTCCTAATCTATTTTTGAGCCTTTATGAATGCAATATCTTTTAAAAATCAATCATAGTAGCTTTAAGTGGAATGATGACGGCAAAGTATCTTTCCTATGTTAGTTGTCCTTTTTCCTTTTCGAATCACCTCACGTCATCTCCACACTTATTGATTATTTTCGTTATATGCATAGATTTTAGCACTCTGATATCTTTTGTGATCCTATCATTAATATCCGTACCTTGCCATTTTTATCACCCCTATACTTCACTGCCAGTACGCCATTCCTTCACTCATTCAATTGAAGGCGACCTATCATTTCAAAGGGGGGTGAGGAGCAACCTCCAGTGTATTTATGTATGCGTGTCACAAATTTATTTGATTACAGGACAATACGACATTCCATGATTACGGAGTATGTGGCATAATAGCATGTCCTAGATAACGGTATTTATGCCTATAAAGTATCATCCGAAATAACCATTATAACAACTTGTTGTTCTGTCACTCGGCTTTGTCTATTGCTATGATATCTCTGCTACACTAATTGTTTGTAGAATCCAACTAGTATGGGAGGAAGAACAGAGTGCAGGGAGCCGCTAATACTGGCTATTTATGATGCAGCTAGAGAAATTCTAGCTTGAGCTGGGTGGATAACATACTTCACACTATTTCAATAACCCAACGAAGAAATTGCTATTGAATTCCTACAAAATTTACAAAACTGACAATCTATCATAAGAGGGAGGAAAATCACAGTGTCAGATGCAGTGATAGCTGAAGTGTCCGGATTACCATTAGAAGGACCCGTATGGGCTAATAAAAGATTGCAGTTACAGGATGCTATTGCAGTATTTAAGGACGAGGGACATGACCTGATCATCAAAAGCAAAGGAGTTTGACCATCATCCCTTGGAGAACCGTGGGGAGAACTAGCTAGAGTGCTCCAGAACTACATCACATGTGACAGGAAAAAAGATGTGGTAAGGCCGCGTCAACTTAAACTCTTAGCAGTTCTGAAACAAAAATGTTCTGTGAATTTGCCTACATATTTGAATTTCATATTACATGACATCACTCGAAGCATAGAAAAGTCCCAACATATAGACACCGTCATGAGCCACCACTACTTGATTAGGCTGATAGTGAGTTACAACCTCGCCCAACAGTAATCAGGTTGGGAGGAATTAGTATTTGCCATTGAAGGGGGCCTAGCTCTGCCTGCATCTAACCCTATTCTGAAAAGGAAGAGGACTACCCTTACAGCCAACATTCCCCAAAAGCGCAGACATCCCACTAGTCTGAAGACAAACTTAGGAGTGGCCGAAAACCCCCAGGGCAGTATCAGCCATCCCATAGAATTGTATAGCCTGGGAAGTGAACAACAATTGCAGATAGAAGGCCAGGATAACCCTGAGTCAGACCATGAGGAAGGATCAAGGCATTCTGGAGAAGAAGAAAGAAATGATTCAGAAATCCCCTCAACATCAAGTCCCCCAGGTGACTTACTGCACGATATCGAATTGGCCCAAATTTTGGCCAATATGGATGATTTCATACAGCTCAAAAGCCTGCTCAATTTTAATGTTGGAGCAACCCAATCTGCAGAGAACTCTGGCCATGATAGAATTATATCAGAAAATGTAAGCTATGAAGTAGAAACAAAGGCAGAAGCCACTCAAGAAGAGGTGAACCAACCTGGTGATATGCCTCCAAGAGAACCCAGTCAGGTAGGCCTAAATACAGAGAATAAAGGCCAAACAGAAAAAATAGGAATAAACCAGGAAGAGGACTACCAATCTGGGGATACAGTTCTTGTAGAACAAAGCCAAGATGAGTAACCGAGCTCTTTAGGAGTAGAGACAATTAACAGAAAAGTCGCTCCTCCTGAAAAGCATAGAGACAAAATTAAAGAGCTTAGGAAGGAACAATAGAGGCTATGGAAAATAGTAAAAAGGCTCAGGAAAAAGATAAGAAAATTATCAGCAAGGAAGGTTCCAGACAAAAAACCAGAAACAATAAATGCAGTCGTTCAAATTGAATTATATGAAACAAAAGCTACAGGGACTCAAACTGAGCCCACACTCACTCAACGTGTTAAGGAACAACATGCAACTCTTGTAGAAGAAGCTACCCAAACAGAGGCTATACCCTCTTATGACTTAGCTATTCAGACGGAGGTGGTACCCTCCTATAGCGTGGCTATCCAGATGGAGGCTTGGACCTCCCATAACAAGGAAACACAAACAATAGGCATTCATTCTCATAGCAGGAGTACATAGACAAATACTCAAGCCAACGATATCATGACGAGTAACAACCCCATTATAGTGAATCTTCAAGAAGATTTAGGATAGGCTCGACTTACCATAGAATGGATTGAGATGGAAACTGTGTCCCAGCAAAAATACCAAGAATTATAGAGGCAACTTTGGGACATGAATACATAAAAAAGTGAGACCTTCGATAAATACCAAAAAGCAGAAGAAAGAATTGAGAAAATGAAGCTTAGATTAGAGAAGGTCATCAGTCAAACGGGCACTATTTGCTCATTGTACACTAATGTCTTGGCATGAAGATGTCTTGCCAATAATTATGCCTTATTTTTGCTAAAAAGATACTTGCAGCTAAAAATTAAAGCCGTTGGGGCTGGAAAACCGATAGAATTAAAAACAATTAAGGATTTCATAAACTGTTGCAAATAGCATGGGGTAAAAGTTCAAAGATTGCTGTGTGAATTTTACCTACATAATTTTGTATTAGAGGAAGAAGTCGAAAAGAACCCCAATCCTTTTGTGGGGGATGTGAAATTCCAAGCTTTTATTTCATTCATTGTCAATCAACTGAAATGGTTCAAGGCTCATAACACATTCCAGAGGCAGGAGAATGGACTAGACCTTTGGGTCAGAGGTGAACCCAAACACCATTACAAATGCTGGCCAATCACAAAAGTCTGATGAAAAGGGAAGGAGTAATCAAAATTTTGGGGCCTATTCAGAAAGAGATTGTCCAGAAGGGAGTAGAATACTTCCTCTCCATTCAGGAAAGCTCCTTGGCTGTAGCCAAGCTCAGGTGGACAATCTCCAATAGTAATGTACAGAATAGAGAGCCATTTAATTATAAAAAATTTAAATTGGCTGTAGAACGCTTTGTCAATTATAACATCTCATCTTAAGAGAAGGTACTTATTGGCTAGGTTGTCAGTTCCACAGCCCTATTGTTTGGTATCCTGCTAAAGGGTATCGGGATATATATGAACTGCCTGAAGGATAGACAAGGCACATCTTTGAGCTTTTGGACAAGAATCATGGTTTCATACCACTTTACAACATTCCTCTTCCAACTTATTCTTTGACTCCTCTGCATACAAACTACATGCTTTTCATGAGGACATGAAAAAGGGTAAGTAGGGGAGTATGTTGAATCATGGAAAAGGTATGCATTTACTATTAAAATCATCATCCCTTTCCTTTATTCTTATCTTTTCTATATCTTAATGTGTTTTTCTATTAAGGAATTACAGTAAGAAATGAAGGAAATATCTGTAGCTACGACTTAGCTAATTATTACCTTTTCTTTATGTAGGAAAACAACAAAAGGGACAAATGTTGTTCCCTATGAAGGAACAACAAAAATGGGCAAGCTAAGGAAGGAACGTGGCAGTTGCAGATAAGGCCAAAAGAAAATTAGGGGAATCACCGCAAGAATGGAAACAATGTCTGAAGTTGGAAAACTATTGTGAATCCCTCAGGATTGAAAGATCCTGAGGGATCGCGTTTATCATTTCTCTTTTTACCCTTTCCTATTATAAAAGGAGATGTTCTATAAGAAGGAAAGGGAGGGAGGAATTTCTGTATTATTGAAATTGTAATTGTAATTACAAACTCTTGCTATCAAGAAGAATATGAATATATTGTAATGCCCATTCAGTTTGATGATTAATATATAAGTAAAGTTGTTGTTCCCTCGCGTTGCCTGAAGTAACTTAGCAGTGTTCGCTCATAGCTAAGGGCCCGACCTCTAGTGGATTCAACTGCTTTTCTTGTGTCATACATTTCCAATTCTTGCTAGTGTGATGGTTTGATAGTATTCTTGATTTCGATGATTTTATCACTTAGTTGTTTATTATTTTCCAGTGTTAACAGAATTTCTTTGCTTTATATGATTTGCAGTGTTGTTGTTGATTCAGTTTACTTTGATTTCAGATCAACTCACTTATATAAATATTCCGCTTGATATAATCAACTGTAAAGGGTATTAACTATCGTTATTGAAACTCTCATATTGATATCGTTTGTTGTTTAGATTAATTATTGAAGACTGGGTTTGATTTAGATTAAATTAGTTAAAGAGGGATGAGTTATCACTACTGTACTCTCAATTGATGTTGTTGTTACTTTGATTAATGTAAGATTTGATTTCGTTAAAGGATTGAGCTTTCTTTAATTGCAATTGGAATTTACTAGATGCATCCATTTACTCTTGTATTTAAAAGATCTATACTGCAATTTAGGAAACATTACTCTCTGAGTTAAATAGAAACCACATACTGTGTACACTCTTGAAATAAGAAGACTTGCCCGGATTGATAATTAATGTGAGGATAATTAGGAGTTTTAAAAGGCACCTTTTATCGACCAACACACCCCTCAAACCCCCTGTGACCCCCCCCGCTATGCAATCGACGCAACGAAGGGGGGGCTTCGCCCCCCTTCTAACCCCTCGGTTAACTACATGGGCTAGTCGTGGAAAGAATATAACGCAACCCAACACCACTCTCAAGGATGAAGCTCTACATTGGTTCATGGGTTTACCTGGGGATAGTATAACCACCTAGGCTCAGAAACTTCTTCCTTATGTCGATCAGCATCTACCTGCTCCTTAAGCGCCTTTTCCTGCTGCATCCTTGCGAGCCTTTGTGTAAGGAAAACCATCTTAGCGGTCCCTTTTACCTCGTTGTATCTCTATTGTAGATCGTGTGCCTCTGTCTCTAGGTGCTCTATGTTCGGGTCCTCTTGCAAGGTGGTGAGAACCTTGAACGACTACTTGAACAACTTCGTGCAATCTGTCGCTGCACTGTTAAGCACCGCCATTGCTATTATGATTTCAGTGGTGTGTTGTTCCTTAACCTCCAATGGATTTGAAGGTTGCATCTTCAATTGCAATCCTAATATATGAAGGTTCAACTCCAGCTAAACCCTGACCATTTCTGCTCTGGCATCGCGTACCCCTGCTGCTAACTTACATACATGCACCTCCACTGGTTCCTCTGCTTGGATGGCCAACTCCGGGACCATCTGGCAGGCTTCCTCCACCACCTCCACTATCTGCATGTTCTACACCACTACCTCGTTGTGCTGTAGGCTCAACTGCTCAACGTTGATTCACTACTCGCTCATTACCTGTGTTATCTCAAAATCAGACCCTGATAGGCTGCTGGTCAGGTTGATTCTAAGTAACTATTTCAAACCTGCTTTAGGCTGAGGCTTAGCTTCCTCAACCTGAGAGGGCTCTCTCTGGGTGTAATAATGATTTTGATTAAAACTAAGATGGCTAACTCTTGTAGAACAACTGTGACAAATAAGAATGCTGGAAATACGTTAAACAAGTATCCATTGGGCCTATGGAGTCAACAACACTTCAATATAACAAAGATCTTGACCTTACATGGAAATCAGGGCATTCAACATTTGAAAATTCATAACATACACTCATATGGAACCACACAGTTTACAGATGCATACAGGAAATCAGAGCACATTCAGTGAATTCTGAGTGATTATACATCCATACCACTATAAACAAAAATAAGAAAAGGACAGCATCACACATTCTGAATATAAGAAATCCTTCATGAATCCTGAGAAGTAAAATCAAAATTGTATTATTGGAAGTGAGTCTTTACATAAGCCAAATACTATGCTCTGTTATAAAGTTTTCCAACCCCCATTACATTGTTGTTTCAGCTATATATAGAATTCTTATTCTAACTGATCAAGATTCCTCCTCCAGCATGAGGGGAATTCGATAACTCCCTCTAATGACACCTATCAACTATTTAACTAACTAATAAATACAATAAAGTGCTGATTGGAGTTTTTTTTAGAGTTCTAAATCTACTATGACTCTAACTCCATATTATATGCATGATGGCTTCTCCTCGTTCTTTGACACCTGGTCCTCTTTCAGTTTGGCTGAGATGGCTGAGATAGGTATTTAATGCCCATGTTGACCTTGGATGTTGAAACTTTTTAACTGCTCAGAAATATTTGGAGGTTACCCTTGCTTCTCGGCTTCAGTTTTTTCCAAAATCTTCGAATGTACAGAAACATGTTCTTTAGCCTTTAATTACCCAAGATGTGGAAGACTGCCACGTCCTTGATGCGTTGTAAGCTTTTTTGATGAACATGTGTACAGGCAAAAATTTCTTGCAGGCAAATCGTTTGATGTATTTTGAACTGTGATAAAGGGGCTTTATGACAAAAATTCAAAATTGGATTTGAATATTCAACCCTTTTAAACATCCATCTGTCTTGACCTGATTGACTGTTGTTCGCTCCAGCTGATGTCTTGCACACCCTTTAGACATTTCCCTTTCAAAATTCCCGCTTAAAATTCAAACTACTTGATTTGCGTTAAAAACAACATCTTCAGCAGTTTCGTAGCACGCTACGAAACTGCTGAGTTATTTGAAACAGTTTGCCTTTGACCCGAGATCTTTATCAACCGAGTATTTGATTGCCAAAAAACTCCCTTCGACTTTCCACATGTTGAACAGGGATTATATTTCTTCAGAAAAATAAGATTAAGCAAATTTGTCAAAAATTTGAAACAAAACCTTTCTTGAAAAGAAAACTCATTTAGCAGGTAGCTGGCTTAGTTGTGTATTCAAATCTTCAATTTGTTTCCTCATAGCTCTATTCGCAGCTCTCAGTTGCATATTAATCCTTCTGATATACTTGGCTTCTTTGATTGCTGGTACTGTCCAGGTGTGAAATTGTCTATGGCCATCAACCACTGAATTCAACTGAGCTTTTACAGCTTCATTTCCTTCCCATAAGGTTTTATAATATTTCGCATGTATGGCTGCATGCATTCTAGCGGCCTTCTTCAATTTAGCAATCTCATACTTGGCTGACTCTAATTGTCTCTGTATGGCTGCTATATTATCTTCTTGAGATGCAATCACTGTTTTGCCTGTGTCTTTTTGTGTCTCTTCCCCTGTTTCCTCTGTTCTCGGCAGTGCTTCCTGTACTTGCTGGAATCTCCTTGTCATAGGTCTTCTAGGTTTAAAAATGAATTCTTCAGCTGGCTCATCAAATTTAAGACTTTTTGAAGCCTTGGATTTCTTAGTACCTTCTTGCTCTGACTGCATCAATTCAATTTGGACTGGTAGAGACTGCTCGAATTCAATGGCCTGTAATAAATCATTCAAATTTGCCTTGGACACTGGGCTCTCTTCAACTGCTACAGCTTTACCTTTTTCCTTATTTATTTGACTTCTTGTTCTTACCCTTGAGACTGCTTCAGAGGTGCTTGTTTCAGGTATAGTCTTCTTACCATGAGCTTTTTCCTTGGTTGATTGCTGAGGTTGATCTTGAATGATTAGTGGCTTCACTGGTTTTCTTAGTTGTGACTTTGGAACCCTTTTAGCTCTTGCTTCTTTTTGGAGCTCAGCTATTGTAAAATCTCTGGCCGGTTGTGGAGTGAGGCCAGTCTTGCTTTGGAATCCAGCCATAAAAATAAAAGAATTCCAGTCTCTGTCTACCTTTTGGAGGCCATTTAAAACCAGCAGCTTGATCAAACCATGATGAAACAAAGAGGTTTCAGAATCCTCTTTTCTCAGCTGAACTTTATCACACATCTTACTCAAACTTCGGAAGAGATAAAACGGTAAGTCTATGGAGACCTTCCCGGTGAAATTCAAAAGTAGTTTGAAATGGTAAGAATAAACCTTGTTATACCTTCCTTCACAAGTCAAATATTTTTGTATGCAGGTGAGTAAGAGAGCATAATGTTCTTTGACATAATTCCTGGGCACTCCTCTACTTAAATCTTCATTTACATATGCGTCCTTCAAAAACTCCTTACAAGGATTCATGTCAAATTTGAAATTTTTGAACCATTCCTCTTGTCCCCTTGGGATCTCTGTCACAGTCGATATCACCTCTGGAGAAACTTGCACTTCTAACATAGCTACCTTTGAATTCAAACCAGTGAAGTTTAGTGCAAATTCTTTAGTTACCTGTGCATGTCCTCCTTGTAGCTTTTTGCAAAAGTTCCAGCACCCGGCGTTTTTAAACGCTTTCTTCACCCCTTCATCCCTTAGTGATATATCCAGGCCCTCGGGTTCAGTCCTTAGAGGTTTACCGGATCTGTGCTCTTTTTTCTCCATGGATTCTTCCAAATCTTCGCACACAAAGACTACCAGCTCCGGTTGGAATTGTGATTCGGCTTCTTTTTGAATTCAGCCTCGCTTGATTATCAGCCTCGCTTGAATTTTGAATCTTTCCGCTTAAAACCTTTCAAGACATAATCTTGCAGATTTGTCATTCATGCAAGACCTACGGCCATCATTAAGGCTTATGCACGGTGAAATTTCTTGGGTATGATAATACATGCGTATCAACAGATCTAGTGGTGGTGATAGTGGCAATGAGCGTTAAAACGTGATAGGAGAGATATATGAAATGACATGAGAAGACATGGCTGATGACTCACCTAACGGACTTGATATTTCAGGAAATATTCGCTGCGGAAGTACGAATCCATGATTTCGCAGCGCTGTTAGTTTTAAATTTTAATGATGCGCTGCGAAACTGCCTAATCATGATGTGCTGCGAAACTGCTTAATCATGATTGCGCTGCGAAACTGCTTAATCATGATTACGCTGCGAAACTGGTGAATTGGAATTGTGCTGCGAAATCACTAAAAGACACGGTGGCTTACATAAGACACAGAGGTGGCTACAAAACAATGATGGGTAGAGGAGAACCAATGGGAGTTGAGAATGACTTGAGCTAAAAACTCTTTAAAACTCCAAATCCTAAGAGAAGAAAATTAAAACTAAATTAAACTAACACAGACCTTTGTCATCGGGCTAAGATAGAAAATTATATGCATCAAATTTTTAGTTCTAAGTGATAACAACCTGTAGCATGCAACTCTCCCTGGCACGTAGTTCTGTAGTGACTCCATCCTGCAAAATATAGAGCATCTCCTGAGGGAGCGCAACCATGTTTAACCTGATTCCTTTCCAGCTACTGACCATAGGCCTGTCGGCCTCATTTTCTATAATGAGTACTCCATCTGGTAGCACTATTGTGTTGGTCATCCTAGTGTGCAGCATTTCCTCGGTCACGGAAGTGCTGATTGTGAGGCTAGTTGACACTGTGCCAGCCTATGGAGTGTGTTATAGACCTTTTTGGGCACTGCAACCCAAAGCATAAAATGTCCATAAACCAAGGGCTCCTAAGTCCCTAAAAGTGTTGTTCCAACCCCTAAAGGAACAAGGTCAACTGATTACAGCTTCTCCCAGAAGTTCTCCATGAAAAACTGCTCAGAATTGGTCAAAACTGGATCATTTCACCTGCTCCATAGGCAAAGTGCGTTGCATCTCACCTAAGTACACTCAGTGGGTGCGTTGCATTTCAAAAAGCCCTTCTATGGGGTTCGATGGGCGAGAAGAGACAAATGGCAGTGTCAATCCGCGAGGTGGAGAAGCATGGAATCTTCCAGAAACTTCTCCTGTGACACTTGCCTCTCTAAATTCGACCAAGGATGAGTAAGAGATCATCAATTTCCAAGTGGAAGCAAGAACTATCAGAGGAAAGACACTATTCAAATCACAAGCTGACTCATCTCCCTTACAGACATCTATATATGGATCCCTCATCCCAGAGATCCAGAGGTTGGAATTTTTCATCTTGTAAGGAATTGTTGTTGGTTTCTTGAGGCAACATCATAGTCTTGGGTGATCTAAGCTTTGCATGAGGTGAAGAAGGGCTTACTTGCTGAGAGGATGATGCTGGGTCAGAACAACTGGTTGTAACTCTCTTGGCTCTTTCTTGATTATCAATAAAGATATTCAAGTTTTCCTCCATATTCTTGTGTAATCTATGTTTTGTGCATTTGTATGGTCAATTTACATCTGATCCTAGATTGTTTATGATAATAGATCCATGTTCTCGTATAGTGCTATGCTGCTTTGATTCTATAGGTACTCCTTGAAGCTGGGTATACAAGAAAGCGAGCAGTAAAGGACTATCAGAAGAGAGAGGAATTGAACAAGGAACCAAGCGAAAGACAGAGGTTGGTCTCCTTTATTCTTCTGTCATCTATCTTTCATAAAGGAAAACGAAAGTAGTTTTAATTTGTTTGTTTCTAAGGCAGCTACCCGTCTTAGTGGGATTAGCAGTTCTGCATAGACACTTTTCCCTGTAACAGAGTGTGCACCTACAACTCCTATATTTACATCCGGAGAGCCCCCAATACCATCTAGTGTTGTTCCTCAAACTATTGGAGGGCCTCTGTGGTGACATCCCTCACCATTTCGCAAATATCGTGCAAGTCTCCTTTAGTAAGGGTGATAGGGTCAAAATATGTTTTTGAAGACTTTGTCTTCTTTCGCGGCCCTACCTGCTCTCGTGGTCACGGAAACTTTAGCTAGGTGGACGTTGTATGTAGGTCCACGCCCCATTGTTCTATGTCTATTTCTAGTTTGGGTGAAGGAAACTTCTATCCTTGGTGCTCTTCTTCTGCTGTCTTCTGCTATTCCTCAGCCAACTTCACAGCATTCCATGCCACCTAGGGCTTAGCCGCTTCTTCTTCCTTCCTATGTTTTTCCACCAACTGCGTCGTCTGCAGTTTCATTTCTTCCTTCTTATGTTACGTGGCAAACTTATTTACTTCCACCGCGAAGCCAGCTAGAGTACGCCACTCTGGCGGCCAAGACTCAAGGACAGTGAAGATGACATCATCGGTCGCCAAGTATGGTACCTCATGCCATGTCTTCATGGGGTCCTTCCGCGGCCTTATGAAGAGATGTTGGAAGTCTACCTTGAACTCCGCGAAGCTCTGCAGACTGTTCTAGACCATGGGTGATAACCGTAGCTTGTGATTAATCCCCATTCTAATGTTCATCTCCATGATCTCCTAAAAGATCTTACTGTCCCTTATCGTTTGTGCGTCCCTAGTTGCCCACAGCGAAGCGTACTTCGTTGCCTCTAGAAGGTCCTGTGCCATCGACGGGAACTGGCTATCTTCAAGAACTCCCATGCCACCAGTACTATCAAAAATAGGAGCCATTCATAATGGAATGTTTTTCCCTGCTCCTATGCCTCGCAGAAGTTCTCAAGGAACTCTCTGCATAGATAATTTTCCCTATTGAAATGGACCCCTTCTGGGCATTGCACTGCTAGTGCAACCACCGGTGTGGGCACCTCATCCACGTGACACTTCCACATAACCTTCCCTGCCAATATCTAAGTCGTGACCTTAACTGCAGGGTTGTTGATACTGGACATGGCATACCCTCGCTTCTTCTTCCCCAACTTAAATTTCTTCTTCATGGCCTCTGCGATGGCCAAATTGTCACTTTTTCCTTTTTAAATGTTCGTTGGATCCTCCCCTGTGCAAGGTAGCCACGTAATCCTGTGAATCATATGGTCTATGATGGGGATGGGCTCCTCCAACCACAAGCACCCATCATGCACCAAGCAAAGCAGTTGTGTGATAACGAAAATGGTCACTGGGGCGCGGTGGTAATGCGACACCTAGAGCAGTTTTAGCAACCTTGCTTTCTCAACACCTTTGAGCCATTTGCGCAGCTCCAAATCTATTATTCCATTCGATGCATCTTTCTTCTGGTGCATTAGTTGTGCGATCGCGAGATGCAAGAACTTCTCATGGTCTGCGAGGTCCCAATCTTCAAATTTTAATACGGGAACCCGTCCCAAGTGCGCTCCTTCAAAGATAATGTCGTCAGGGAACAACGGAGTTTGTAGAGATCTCTTGCTCTCTTCTATATCCTTGGTCACCTTTGCTTTACCCTTCCATGGAGGAACATATGTAGGTAACCTAGTGAGAGGGTCCGCACTCTAAGTTTTGACTTCCATCTCTACATCCTCCTCCTCCACCAGGATCTCTTCAAACTCTTCCTCCTCATTGGCCTCCAAATTAATGGCCTTCCCATTTTCCTCCATTGTGAGCTTGGCCCTCAGCAGATTTCTAGGTGAGACGCACACTGGTATCATGGCCTTCTTATCCTTCTTAGGTCTCAGCGTGCGTGGTGATTTAGGGATCTCAGCGACTATTCCAACACTCTCTGGGGTTTCCACTTCCGTAATTTCCTGCGCGGCTTCCTCGGCAGTCATTGCTCTGGTATCCATAACTTCTTCAGGTGCTACCATAGTGCGATTCCATAGTTTTCTCAACGTCTATGGTAATTGCTCAAGTGATGAATTCACCTTCAGAATATCGAACAAGTCCTGGTCCATGAATATCTAAGCGAGCAACAACTCAATTCTCAAATTTCCAAGTGTTGTTTGCTGGACAACTATTATAGCTCCAAATACCACCCTTGGTACTTGTGATGCTTGGTTTATGTCCTAGGGCAACCCCTCCTTCCAGACTTGTTCCAAATATTTTAAAAACATTGTTTTATTCCCTATACACTACTTTTCCCTGAGATAAAAGCGTGTACACAAGGGTTAGCCCATATCCAACCCGTGTATATGTGTTAAAACACTTAAAAAAATAAATTTCCTTAACTATGGGTGGAGTTCATTGGTTTTACCTGTTTATTACCTCCTAGTGCCCATGGCCCAACTATTTCCCAACTAAAAAACTAATTGGGAGAAGTATAAATAGACTTCTATGGGAAGGCCTTAAGGAGAAGAAGAGATAGAGTTACTATACTGAGATTATCCCTGACTGAGTCTGAAGTATCCCTGTGCTTCAAGCACTTCCCCAAGTTTAAGGAAACCCTTGTTTCCTTAAGTGTTGATATTCTCCCACTTGCTTGAGATATCATGGTATTAGTTATGGAAGGAGGTTGTTGAAGACTGGGATTGGACAGATCTGGAGGACGGTTTCTCTTGGAGCTGGAAGAAGAAGACTCAGGTGAATTCTCTCCGTGTTGGTTATTGCTTTCTACAATAAAAAGAAATGTTATCTTGTTCCTGAGATTAACTTTGTTTATGCATCATATATTGTTGTAATCCATGTATGAATGTTATTTTGTTGTATAACTAATCATTTTCTTATATGATATAAAGTTGATTTCTTTAAAATGCTTTATCTATATGCTGATATGTATGTTCGAATTGGTTGATTTTCAGATTTGAAGATCATCAGGAGTTGCAGAGGGTCTGAACCTTGTTGGAACTACCCAAATGAAGGACATCGGGTATGGTCGCTATCACATAGTTTGTTTATATAAGGATGTTGCCTGAGTTGTATGAGTGTTTCTTACTATAGTTTGTTCTTGCTCTATTAGGGTTCCAACCCAAAGCCCTAGGTTACTTATTCCTGTAACACAATTGGTGACTCCACTGGGGATAAAAATCTTGTTATTCCTATTTTGGGTTGTTCAGTGTCAATCAGGGCTCAGTTCTTGGTTTTCTTGCTGTGACAGTATTGTTTGGTCTAGTAGAAACTCAGACCTTAAGTCTGATCTTTTTAATCTGGCTTTATTTTTTATTTTTCTTGCAAAATTTAGTATACGCACTTTTGTCTATTTATAGTAGTGTACACATGCTTGTTTCTGTGAAGTGAACCCGCGTATATGCGAGTTTCCTTTATCAGAAGCGTATGTACATGCCTTTGTGCTTGAACACAGTTGCATATACCATTTTTTCCATGATTTTATCAAATCTCTCTGCCTAGAAAGATTTGTTTCCTAGTCTGTTTGGTTTCTGAGTGGTCAGTTTCTATCTTTAGATTTTTATTATTTAGTGAGCTTACTGTTTTTGAATTATCTTCCGCTTTGAAACGTTTTTGGCCTAGGTTTTCTTTTGAGTGAGTTTCTGATTTGTGTTTTGACACACAAGACTTCTTATTGAGGTTCTTAATTGTTCTGGTTCTCTAGAATAGCAGATTGTCTTCAACCTTTGTGTCAAGCTTGATCAATGGTTTACTTGCTTTGCTTTCTGTCATTTTGTGGCATTACACCTTTTCTTGATTTTTGAAAGTTTCTTTTTGACGAATTTGAAAGTGTTTCTTTCCTGACTTCTTAGTCAGTTTCTCAAAGCTCTTTTGCTACTTTCGGGTCATTTAGTACAAGTTGAAGCCTTTTTTGTTCAAGTTTTCATTTGTTGTCAAATTTGTGACTTGCAAAGTTTCCTTGTGCTTTTCTTTCGGTCTTTGAGTATTTGGTGGCATTTTGAGTGCTTTCGAAAAGTTGTTTTCATTGCTTCTTGAAAAAGGAAAGTCCTTAAAAAAACATTGTTTTTGTTTTCTTTTGTTGAGTTTGATTTTGGTTTCTTTTGATTTCTTGAATGTGAATTGTAATCTTTTTGGATTAGTCCTTCTTGTTTGAAGAAGATTTAGTATTCAAAATTCGTATTCTTTTCAAACACTTAAGTTGGCTTATTAAAGTTATAAACAATTGTTTTTATTCCTTTTTAGAGTAATCTAGGATCTTGCATTTTCATGTACACCTTGCATTAGGGTAGTTTTGCATTATTAAAGCATCAATAGTATTTTTAGTTTTTTTGAGTGTGAAGTGTGCATTAAGAAAAGAAAAGAAAAAGTTTTTGCTTTATAGAAGTTTCTTAGAACCCAAGTAGAAGTTTCTTTTCATCGAAGAACAAACGATTGCATTCATATAAGTTAGTTTTTCATTAATTTCTTTTGCATCATACAAACACCATCTGTTTGATTTCCATTTATCCCTTTGACTTAAAAGAATAGCCATTTAAAATCAAGTGCTTAATAAAATAAACTAGAACTTTTGTATTGTCATCAGAATACACCAACAAGTCTAGGTTTATTTAGGGCCTTGGATTAGGCAAGAGGAGAGTAAACTCTCCAAGGCCATTCTAAATTGTAAAACATAGAAGTCTGTTTAAAGAGTGAAATCCAATAGCGTTAGGGAGACTGGGAAAGCTCTGTGACTGGGAGTTAAGCACAAGGGTTCGTGAAGATAAGGACAAGAGATTCCCCCTCTCTTACTTGTCAGATCCTACCTCATCACTGTTTTGCCCGACTTCTGATACGAGTAGTTGTCCATAGTAGCCTATCCTAGGGATCCACATAGGTGGCTATGGAGGGGAATCTCGTGCCACCTGAGGTTGACGTTGCATCACGTTGATCAGTACTTCTGGAGGGCACCCTTGTGAAGCTTGGAGGCTTGCACCAACAAAGGCTTTTTTCTGGAGGTTAGCGTAACTACCTTTTATACCTTCACTAGTAGGCCTGGGGTGTAATTACCCCAGTCTATTTTCGAAAGACCCTTATTATTAACTTTTTTGTATTCTGGTGTCTGGTCCTAATCACCTGGAGTAGAAATACTTGGAAGTTGCTTGATTGTTGATATCTTTAGGGACATTTTAGTGAGTGTTTTGTGCTCCTAGTCGGCCTAGCTTTTAATTTTCATGAGTCTTTAAGTAGATTTTATAAAAAAAATTCAAATTGGCTAACCGACCATCTCGATGGTCTCGGAGACTTCATGGGCTTTCACCTATGAGTCCATAACCTTCTCCTAGAAGGTGTAGGAGTGATTCTGCCAGTGATTTCTAACTAGTGGCAGCAGGTGCATCGGAGATTGATCCTCCACTTGGGGGCAATAGTTCACAAGATAGGCCTGGTACTACTACATAGTTAGAGAGGAACACACTAGTTATTTCTTGAGTACTCTTCTAGTTGAAAGATAGTATTGAAGTAGAAGAGCTTCCAGATTCAGTTGCAGCTCTGAATTCTCCTTTCGCTTATGATCATCCAGACATATTGTTATACATTGGAACTCCAACTCACATGCCTTCGAGCCCAGGTCCACACACATATTCTCCTTTCACTTATGATCATCCAGACATATTGTTATACATTGGAACTCTGACTCACATGCCTTCGAGCCCAGGTCCACACACATATATCCCTTTTACATCCACCACGAGTGTTGTGAGCATGCAGACTCCCATATTTGTGCAAGGGGGAGGGACTATTTCCATCCCTTCTAACACTCCCAACACATCCATATTTGGGTCTACTTCCATTTCATCCACGAGTGGAAGTTCTCAAGCTAATGCATCCAGTTTTGGATTTTTCCCTTTTAGAATGACCTCTCAAGGTATTTCTTCAGTTCCATTGAATATACCATCAATTGCCTCTACATCCATGATGAGTGGATCAAATTATTTTTAGGGTTTCCCATTTGGAAGTGGTCATATACCACATTCCAATCCAACAGTAGGGTCTATGCCTTTTCCATTTACAAGTCAAGGTAGTAACCCCTTTCAGAGTTGGACAAACCCTGCGATTATTGGGATAGGAGCTGGGAATAAATTTTTCGGCCAACAAGGGAATGTGTTGTATTCCTCGGTTAATTCATTTCAAAGTTTTTCACCCTTTGCTAATGCTTGGAACCCTTATCAGGGGCTGTCAACTCCTTTCAATACTTCGTTAGGGGGTAACTTCACCGGTTATGGAGGATTTTTAGCAAGAGTTGGTCAAACTCCAAGTTTTGTTGGACCACATGGATCACCCTTTGGTTCCGTAGGTTTGTTGGGTCCCTATAATACTAGTGATTACCCCATTACTATTGTAGTTATACCCCTTATTTATATTGTTGTGCCCCTATTAACCCCATATTGTTATTTCTATGCCCCATAGAATCCCTCTATTGTTATTTTTGTGGCTTTATATTATTATTGTTAGGTCAGCTGGATTATATTGTGACTCCTTAGACTCCTATATATAGAAAGGAGGTTTTGTCATTCGAATCATCAAAGAATTGTTCATTTATTTAATGTAAAGGAGGTTTCCCCCTCGAAGAGGCTGAATTCTAAGGCGTTGATCTATCTTTTCTATTTTTTCTTGAGCTGGTTTCATAACATTTGGTATCAGAGCTTTGGATTCTAGGGTTTCACTGCTCCAAACAGGTCATCGTGGAATTTTCGCTATAACATTTTTTTTGTAATGTTTCAGAATTAAAAAAAAAAAAACATTTTAGAAGAAATAGCGCTGAACCTTGGGTCCGAATTTCATATCATTTCGTGCTATATTTTCGGAGATATGATCTGAGGAAGTTGGTCTTTTTGCAGACTCCTGAATTACATTCTAAACAGGTGACCTGGGGAAAATTGTCATAACTTTCTCTCTGAAGATCGGATTGAAATTTCGTAAGAAGTACAGAAAGACAACGGACTATAGTTTCTTGTATGAATTTTTTATATCCATAGGTCGAAACAGTGACTTGTGGCACGTCGTACAAGTTTGCTCTACTGAATTAGTCTAAAATCAAGTCACTGTGGGAGATTTCACATAACTCTTCCTTGGAGAATCCAATTTGGGTCAGAATTGTGGCATTGGAAAGAGGACGCAGAAGGCTACTACAGGTTGCAATTTCAGAACTGGATGATCCGAAATTATAGAGATACATCAGATTCAATATCAGGGTTCTACAAAGGGAAAAAAGGTTTGTAGTTTTTTTTAAATTTTTGCGTAAGCTTGGTTTGAAGGAATTCAAAGGGCATAGTAAAGCATTATTATCGGTAACTGATGCCCCGAGGAAAGAAAATGCAAACACCGAGTAAGGAAGCTGAAAGCTCTAGCATGACTCACAAAGAAGAGGAAGAAATGCTACATGATATATCAAAATTACAAGAACAAGTGCAACAAATGTCATGCTCACAAAAGCTAACAGAAGCTAAGATAAATGGCGTGGGATTTAAGATAAAGGGCATGGAAGCTAAGATGGATGATTTGAAGACATATTTGAAGACAGACATGGACGAATTGAAGATAAATATGAGTAAGTTGCTACAAGAAATGGGCACTAAGGATGAAAGGGTACTAAAGGAAACTCATGATGAGAATAAAAGAAATGTTAATCATGATTCCATAGATGCTAATGTTGGATCGAAGACTCACCATATTCCAAAAATTGATATGAGGAATTTTGATGGAAAGGATCCTGCCACATGGATATTACAGATGGAGCAATTCTTTGATCTCAATAATGTGCAAAACACACAAAAGGCGTATGGCAACTGTATATTTGGAACCAAATCAGTTTGTATGGTATCAATGGCTTTGCTCTCGTAAACAATTTATCACTTGGGCAATTTTTACAGAAGAATTGATAGCACATTATGAGGATACAAAAAGCAACACTTTTTTTAGCCAATTGATAAGTCTCAAACAAAAGGGTTCAATAATGGAGCACATTGAGGAGTTCCAAAAATTGAACATAAGGGTAAAAGATATTTCAGAGGAGCATAGGGTTGATTCATAGGGTTTTTAAAGGATAATATCCAACATGATGTTCGCCTTTGGGAACCTGATTCATTAGAGAAGGCATTCAGGTTAGCAAGAAAAATGGAAACCAAAATTATGGCAACCAGGAAGCATACCAGTCACAACTATAAAGATGGAAGTGTTGTTGCCCCTAGTCTTCCACAACCTATAAGGTTGACACCACAAAAATTGGAAGAAAAAAGAGCAAAAGGGCTTTGTTACAGTTGTGATAGCAAATACACTAAAGGTCATAAGTGTGCTGAGAAGAAATTATTCTACATAGATAGTGAAGAGGAGAAGAAAAGGAGCAAGAAAGATTAAAAGAAGAGGATATACTCCAGGAACAAAGCCTAGATGAAGAACAATTAAATCCGACCATATCTTGTAATGCATTAGCGGGAATTACCACTCGTCAAACCATAAAGATAGAAGGACAAATCAAGAAGAAAAAGGTAATAGTGTTGATTGATTCAGGAAGCACCCACAATTTTATTCATTGTAGGGTAGCAAAAGAATTGAATTTATTCCTATATCCAGCACCAGAGTGTCAAGTGATGATTGCAAATGGAGGAACAATAAATTGCTCTGGAAGGTGCCATAATATCAAGCTATCCATGGGAGAATATGTATTGACTAGCCCAATGCTTTCCATTCCAATGAGAGGTGCTGATGTTGTACTAGGAGTCCAATGGCTATAATCCTTGGGTACAATAGCTTTTAATTTTCAAGAACTTTTCATCAAATTTTCTACGGAAGGAAAGGAAGTTGAATTAAGGGGTATTGCAGGGAAACCAGGAAAGATAATCAGCTCTAATGGTATGACAAATCTTCTAAAAAAGGAGCAAAGAGGTGTAATTGTACAATTATGTTCGCTAGATGTTTCCACATTGGAATCATCTATTTCTCCAGATCTCCAAAAAGTCTTGGACAATCATTCCAAGGTATTTGAGACTCCCAAAGGTCTCCCACCTATGCGTGATCATGATCATGCTATTCATCTGATTCCAGGAAGTGTTCCTCCAAACATCAGGCCGTATAGATATCCCTATGTCCAAAAAAGTGAAATTGAACGTATGGTTGCAGAAATGCTAGAGGTTGGTATAATTCAACCGAGTCAAAGTTCTTTCTCTGCTCCAGTAGTATTGGTGCACAAGAAGGATGTATCATGGCGCATGTGTCCGGATTATAGGGAGGTCAACAAGCTCACTATTAAAGATAAGTTCCCCATTCCTGTCATTGATGAATTACTGGATGAATTGCATGGATCAATTTACTTCACCAAGTTGGATCTTCATTCGGGATATCATCAAATCATAATGAAGATTGAAGACATTCCGAAAACAACATTTAGAACTCATGAGGGTCATTATGAATTTTTGGTCATGCCTTTTGGCCTTACCAATGCACCTTCAACATTTCAAGGTTTGATGAATTCAATTTTCAAACCATTCCTTAGAAAATTTGTGTTAGTATTTTTTGATGATATACTAATCTACAGCAAGTCTTGGAAGGATCATGTTGAACATGTTGACAGGGTGCTAAAACTATTGGAGGAGAAACAATTATATGCAAAAAGATCCAAAAGTTTCTTTGGAGTCTAGGAGGTGGAATATTTGGGTCATATTGTATCTCATGAAGGAGTTAAGGTAGACCCTAGCAAAATTAAAGCCATTAAGGAATGGAAAATCCCCACATCCATAAAGCATCTGTGATGATTTCTTGGGTTGACAGGGTATTATCGCAAGTTTGTTAAGAATTATGGGAGAATAGCAGCACCTCTAACAACATTATTGAAGAAAGATGCATTTTCATGGACTTCGGAAGCAACAAAGGCCTTTGAACATCTTAAAGAGGCAATGTGCCAAGCACCGGTCTTAGCTACACCAGACTTCACAAAAACCTTTATTGTGGAATGTGATGCTTCAGGAAATGGAATTGGTGCTGTTCTAATGCAAGATGAAAGACCCATTGCTTTTGAAAGTCGTCCAATCAAGGGAATTTTTTTAAGCAAAGCTATTTATGAGAAGGAAATGTTGGCAATACTCCATGCACTTAAGAAATGGCGACCCTACCTAATGGGAAGACACTCCAAGGTAAAAACGGATCATGATAGCCTTAAATACTTTTTAGAACAAAGATTATCCTCTAAAGAGAAACAAAAGTGGGTCACAAAGATGTTGGGTTATGACTTTGAAATCATCTACAAAAAAGGGAAGAAAAATGTGGTGGCAGATGCACTCTCAAGAAAGGATGAGGATGTGGAAGCATTGTTGTGCGCCATTTCTATTATCCAACCAGATTGGATAAATGAAGCAAGTGAGGAATTCAAGAATGAAGAAGAAGTTTGGGCACTTATTCAAAATCTACAACAAGATTCCAGTACGTCTGATACATTTAGCTAGCAAAATGATTATTTATGGTACAAATATCACTTATACCTCTGTAAGAATTCCCAGCTAAAACAAAAGATTCTTATGGAATTGCACACTTCTCCCTTAGGAGGGCACTCAAGATTTTTAAAAACTTACCACAGGGTTAAGAAGGAATTTTTTTGGGATGGCCTTAAATCAGATATTCAGAAGTTTGTGGCGGAATGTTTGGTTTGCCATCAAAATAAAGTTGAAACAATTAAGGCACCGGGTCTACTACAACCTTTATCCATTCCAAGCCAAGGCCAATTTCTTATGATTCTTTGTCCTCGATTATGCTACTTGTGTGCAAGGTTTCCTGTGCCTCCTTCGTTAGGATATGCCCTTCCATTGGTACGATCAAGCTCAAAAATTATTTGAATCTTTAAAATATGCATTATCTCAAGCTCCTTTGATTAGCCCACCTGAGGTAGCCATCACCGGGATGTTAGTCCAATATGGACCAGGTGACAAGCTACACAAAATTTATTACATGGACCTACATTGAAGCATCACCGAGAAGAAAAAAATGCCTTAGCCCTCATACATTTTTTACAAAAGCTTCGACATTATATCATCCTTCGAGCCACTACCATAATAGCTACCATTAACCCCATGTGTAATCTTCTCACTCGTCATATGATGAACCACAAGTATGCTCAGTGTGTTGTTATTCTACAAGAATTTCATCTACACTTTAATTCTACTAAGAGAAAAAAGGCACTCATCCTTGTCGAGTTCATCACAGATCCCCCAATAGAGAACTAAGGCTCTCACATTAATGAGGTTCTCCCTGATGAACATCTATTTTTAGTAAAAATGGGCGCCCCCTCATATAGTCACATCCTCCCCTTTTACGAACTCAAAATTTCAAACACTAGCTTACTTGTGATGATCAGATGTGCATATGCCACCAAGCCCCCTGCTACTTGATAAGTGCCAGTGTTGCAGCAAGAATGCTGCAAATCCTAGGCTACCAGCTTTACTTTGTCTTCATACAAACTTGGAGGTGACAGTGTTGTATACACAAGTAAAAGTGATAGTTCTGCCTTTTATCAAGATTCAGTTGGCAAGAGACCACTGGGGTTTTCAAGACAGACTTCTATGCAGTCAAAATAAGCTTGGTTTCTTTGTGGAAGAAAGGGAAATCTTGTCTAAGGGAGAGCTACTCTACTGCAATAATGGAAAAGACAGAAATTCAATGCTAAATCACACCATTTCCTAATTAACTGTCAAGAAACTATGCTTTGAAATAATGCTAAATTAACATGAACCAAATGCTACTATCTAAGAATGGAAGTAAGAAGCATCGAACATCACTAATGCGCAAATAAAGGGACTGAAATAAATATGTTTTTGTCTTTTTGTCTTTTCATGCAAAATCAAGTATGCAAACTAATTTCTTTCGGTGATGTGGCAGGTGAATTAAGATGTTGGAGGATGGCAAGAAGGGTTAGGAGATGGTTGGATGGTGTGGGAGACCCTTGGGAGGCTTTTGGTGACTTCCTATAGGTTTTCCCTTAATTCGGCCTCAAAATAGGCCATTTCAGGAAAACCTACAGGATGTACTAGAAACCTACGGGATCCCCTGTAAACCTACAGTATACAACTGAGAGAAAAATGGAAGGTGTTGGAGGTGATGGAAGGCTTAGGGAAGGTGGTATATGGGTGGAATGAAGTGAGGAAAGGTCTATGATCACTCAGAAGTCAACAGCAAAGATAGAGGATGGTTGGATCCGCTCTATGTGCTTGGAAGAATTTATATGAAAAATGATGAAAACTAGTGAAGGCAATGGCGAAAACAAGGAATGACTATGGTGGATGGAGTGGAAGGTGGTTTCTAGCTATGAAGTCTATGTCTCCTCCTGAAGCACCTACTCTACATAAAACATGTATAATTCCCAAAAAGCTATGTGAACAAGAAGCATTCTCATAAGCTAGAAAAGTAGAATTAATGAACTAACTGTCTACATGATGCACGAGGAAAGTTGATCAAGGGAATGAAAGCATGGATGACATCTACTACAAGAGTGAAGATATAAGAGATGGCAATGAAATCCTACTTTGCAAAACTGATCAAATGCTAACTTAAATACAGTAAACTCTAAAGCTTATGCAAGAAATAGAAATTTGTGGTTTTGGGGCTGCACAAGGGTCCCTTTCTCAAATCATGACCCCAAAGGGAGGAAATGAGGCTAATATGCCGACTGAAAACCTTGTGGTACTCCTTTTATCCCTACTAACCTTCTATTGAAGTAAGGCACAAATGGAAGCAAACTAATAAACAACCAATCCAACCTACATTACTTGCAATGAAAACACATCTAAAAGAAAATTAACAATGAAGCTATGGGACTAATCTAAAAATACAGATACAAGAAAGAGGAGCCTTGGTTGCTAGGGTTGGGCCCTAACCCAAGAGCTTCAGTCCTCTAATTTAACTCAATGCTGGATCAAAACAAAACTCATTCTTATTACCAAAACATAAAATTACATCAATAAAACTTTCACAAGTCTGGAACTCGAAAATAGCTTAGAGTTTTACAACAAAAATTCGAATCCTAATGAGGCTCTAGGCCTCACTACTTATAAAACTGAAGTCCCCAATGACTTCCTTAAAATTAGGGAGGCTTGGCTCCCAAACTCAAGATAAACAAGCTCTTTGTCTCTCACTTGCTTGGCTACCTTCTAATCCTTATGGCTTGCCTGCTTACACTTCGATCTGGTGTGATGGATGGAGGAATATTCGAAAGGGCGAGAAGTAAATGAGGATGATTTACGTCCTAAAATCCCTCTCCCTTGTCCCATCTGAGTTTTAGCCTTAGTATTTTCAAAATTCCTTGATTTTCTCCTGCAATCCTGCATTCAATGCATATTAGTCCACTAGGCATCATATCCAATTCTAACTCATCTCATAAACAAAATATATTCAAAAACATGTAATAATTTGTGAGAAAAGTTGGTTTGACTAAGTTAGGATGTGAATTAAGGCCCATATAATTACCCAATTATGAGGATCATCATCACCCCCTCCTGAAATTGTTGCTCATCCACTGAGCAACTCAATCAATATCCATATCCTTCATAGCTCTAGAGGCCTCCTTGACATCCTATGCCTTTGCTGTGGTTTCCTCTTCTTGTTCATAGAAGCTTGCTTTCCTTTCTACCTCCTCCCACTACCTCTTTTCTTCTTCTTACTTCCTTCTTTCTATCATTCCTAAGAGTAGTGGTGGACTAAGTTTCAGGCCAATCCAATTGACTTTTAGCCTTTGCATAGATTGCTTGTACATGGGTGTCCTGTTTAGTGCTTCTCTCAATCTTTGAGGAGAGTGGTACTCTCTTATCTTTAAGTTATATGGAAATTTGTTCCATCTCCTCAAGCAAGCATGTATGCTATCATCCCCTAACAGCCTAAACATGTCCTCAAAATGTGAAATTTCTTGCTCTTGGGTAGTAAGATATCTAGTTGCAAGCAGAGGATCATTGGAAATCAAATTATGGGTACTAATGAGGGTGATGGGATATGACTATTCAGCTCTGATCATAAGAGGTTCAATTTTCTCTCTTGCAAATATCTTCTTCATCTTTGCAGCCCTTGATTCCTCATGGTTCATCCATGATGCCAAAGCAATCAACTATAAATCTCCTACCTTGGCATTAGGGTCCCATACATTCATGTTTGTTAAGGCCATGTTGTGCAAATAAAACTCAGACATCTTGACCCTATCTTCCAGTGTGCCTAGATCACAAAGATCAATGAACTACCTGTAGTCCCAAAATGGCATGGTGCCTCTCTATGCTAGGGTCTTAATATGGAACTGTTGCCATTGTTCCTTGAGGTACAAGGCATAAGATTTAGCTGGCATCCTACAATCGATTGCTTCCAAAGGGAGACTGGCCCTACATGAAAATTGATTCTCTTTCTTGCAGTTGTCCTCTCAACCATGCATATTTTGTTTCTAGATGATTTTTCATTATGGCCTCTCTATCTCTAAAGCTACTTAGCTCTCTTACCATCTCCTTGAGCTTCTCCTCCATGTGCCCAATGTCTTCCACCCTCTTGGATTTGGTGATCTGCATCCATCGGTGAATTCTAGCTCTCTCCTTCTCAAGCTCGAAGAACACTGGAATAGCAAATTTTTGAGGTATGACCCTGCCTCCTTTAATAAACTTGTAGTAGGAGTCAAGGTTAGGTTTGGGACTAGGTTCTTTTGACTCTGGGTCCTCTTCTTTAATTCCTTACTATTGGCCTACCTCCTTTTCCAATTTTTGTGTCTCCTGTAGGTTCAATGGAGTATCTTGTAGGACTGGTTCTACTTCCCATAGATTCTACTGTGTATGCTGTAGGATTTTTTTTCCCTTGCAGGAGGTTGATCTAGTTATAGGTCTTCTCACATAGGTGATAGGAGACTTAGGGGAAGGCATTTTCTATTTTTGTTTAGGTTAGTATTCAATCACAATGGGAATTTTCATTGGTGTTTGGGCTTTCCCCTACCTTATTCTTGTGCTTTTCCTTGTTCTGAAATATAATGGGGTCTGCCTCTGTCTTTTGCCTTTTTTCTTGATAGGGGGCTAAGAGAAGTGAGGGCAGTTGCTGCCTCTCTCTCAGTGGGTTATGGAGACACCCTAGGTGACTCCTCCTTATCTTATGCCCCCTCCTTCCCATTGCTTTCTTCACCTATGTCTTTCCTTTCTTCTTCCTCTTATAGATCCTCATCATCTTTATCAGTTCCCTCCTTAACTTCCTCCTCTATTTCTTCATTAGCCTCCTTCTCTTTCTCCTCTTCTTCTTCATCTTCCTCATTTTCTTCTGTTTCATCTTCTTCTTCCTCCATCTCATCTACATCTCCTTCTGTTTCTTCTTCTTCTTGCTCTACTTCTTCTTCCTCTGCTTCAATCTCTTCCTCTTCCTCTTCACTGACAATAGGACTAACATCATATGTGAAAGCCTTGATGTCTTCCTCTATCTACATGTCTCTCAAAACTGACCATTGTATAGAAATTCTGAGGTTTTGGAGGGAATCTTCTATAAGGATTCTAATTAACCCATGGTGAGATAATCATTGGGAATTTCCCTCTTTCACTTTGATGCTTGATTCTATTAGTGATTGCAACAGGAAGTATGGTATGTTGAGCTTGTGGTGAGGGGGTGTTTCTGCTCCAAATCTCAATTCCTCAAGAAGCCTAGAATGATAGCCATAGACCACACTATACCTACCCTCACATGAAATCTATTTGAGAAGTTGGTAGCTTACCTCGTTCCAGGGATATGGAATACTTTCTCTCCTTACTCCATTTTTGTCCTTAGTGGGTTCCTCACCTTCTAAAAAGAATTTCCTTTTAGCAGCCTAGCTATCTCTTTTGTCTTCCTTCCTCCATGGTACTCCTAGGGGAAGTGTGATAACTCTGATGATGAGTACAAGGGTTACTTCTACGAAGATCCCACTTACCACAATAGTGGCATGGACTCTGGTAAGTGGAATGAGGGTGAGAGAAAAATCTCGGGCCACCTCATCATCATAACCCCTTAATTTTTCGAAAAACCCCATCTAATTATGCCTTATGAAGATTTCTAGTAGGTGAGGGTGTTGTTGGATTGTCACAGTGTTAGTGGGCTCCCTCTTATTAAACCCTCTTGTCATCTTGGTTGGCGAGGTTTCGATGAGATGAGATGGTTGATACAATTTTCAAATGCAGAAGTAAAAAACTAAGATGACTATGTGGACAATTCTCTTGCACGACTACCAAATTGACTCAAACTAGAGGAATTTTTTGTTCAATTTACTTGGAAAGAGGAATGTAATTACAAAGACTACCTCTTCATAATGTTTTCTATGGTCAAACCCCACACTTTCCCCTCTAAAACTCCTCTCAACCTATCCTATAGACTGTCTCTGTGTATCCTATAGGAATCCTATTTACAATCCTATAGGATTTCCTATGCAATCCTGTAGGAATTCCTGTGCAGAAAAACGATGGTGTCTTCCTTGCTATAGGTTGCCTAGGTATGAGAGTGACTTGTGAGAGCGAGCCTCGAGGAAGTGAATGCATGAATGCATGGGGACGATGATTATTTCCTCTTATGGTCATTTGGGTTGAGGTGGTGTGCTGGCAGCCGAGGTACAGTTTCCATTTTTGGACCATTGGTCCCCACTACCACCTCATCATTCCCCACTTCCTCATAATCAACTCCCACTTCATGCTTCCGTAGCCTTAACTACTTTTGTCCTTCTCCTTTCTATTTTTGAGTTGACTGCTGCCACGTGTGAGAGGACAAATTGTTTTGTCTTTGTTGACTGATTGAAGGTGGCCAAGTTAACTGGCCACCTTTCGCTTATAAACCAACTTACTCGTAACCTTTACATATTTTGACTACATTATGCACATGAGAGAGTGAGTAGGATACTTATCTGTGGTGCTTAATACCTTGTTGTAGTGGTTGAAGACCAGATATGCTTGCTGTGTGTATTGGCTGCATGTTATTCTTCTTCCCTTTTATGTTGTTCTTTGATGATATTTTTTGTGGTGCAGGTACCTGATGCTGAAGATGATGGTGTTGATGCTTCTTTGGAGTCCCTTCTGCTCTTGTATCATCATGTTGGAAGCTTGTTGTTCTTATGATTTGTATTCTGTGGGATAGGTTGTTACAGGATTTCCTACAGGATGTCCTGTAGCTGCTTCACCCTCAAAACTCTTAATCATACCTTCTACTGGGAGTTTGAGGATGGTGACATTGATGGAGAGGGAGACTAGGAGTGTGGAGGATGAGGAATACTCAGATGATGCTCCCTATTTCTCTCTATTTCCTTCTTTTCCGAAGACTGTGATTTCTTTTTAATTTTTTTTCAAACTGATATATATTTTTTAATGGTGAATGCAGGGGTGTTGAAGGTGGACGTAGGTATGGTCATGGAATGACGATGTAGGGGTGCTATTTTATTAACATAGAAAGTCATTTTTTCCTTTAGGGTCACTTCCTATAGGATTTCTAGATCACTGTGATTCCTACAGGATCATCATGTATGTTTTCCGGGGATCCTGTAGGTTTACAGGGGATCCTGTAGAAAACACAGTCCCCTTGTAAATTGAAGGAAAGGAGTGGAAAAAATGAGAGAAATGGTAGAGTGATGAATGAAAATAATTGGATAAATAAAATGTGACTGAAATAGGTTTCTTGGTGATCCTCCCTTACTCTCTGATCATCCTTCTTGATGACCTGCAAAATAGAAATTTTCATGATTTTTCTCTTTTCTATTTTTTTTTTTTTTGAAAACAACTAGGCTGCCTCTGAAAGGTTTTCATCCTACTTGTTTTCCCTGGGCGCCTCAAGAGAGGTTTTCGCCCAGGGATATTTTTATTCTCATTTTTTCTCTTTTTTTTATATTGACACCATTAAGCCACCCCAAGAGGTTTTCAACCCAATAGTGGGACTCAGGTGCCTCATGGAGGTTTTCATCGAGGTCCTTATTCTTTTTATTTTTTCTCTCAGTGATTTGATGAGGTAGGCACTGAAACTTACTCCACTACCATCACTGTTTTATTGATATCATCAATGAATTCTTGTTTTGACAATGGTCTCTTGTAAATCTTCAGTCGGTGTCCATTAACAAGTAGAGGAATGACCTCTTCATTTGTGGTGTTGATCTACACTAAACCATTATCATGGCATATTTCTACAACTATAGTATACCTAGGGGGGATAATATGGGGTACAAAGGGAGGTACCCAAGGGAATAATGTAATAATGGGATGGGCCATAGTAATAAATAAGTTGGTTAACCCATATCATGTAAGGGACCACAAGTTGTTAGTAATAATGTAATGGGCCCATGGTATTAGATAGATGGTATTGAGGGAACCATGGTAATGACCCATGGTATTATATGTATGAGGCCTATATAGAGGCTAAAGACTCCCCATGGAGAGATATCAAGGATTATTGTATGAACAGGCATATGGCTTGTGGAGTGTTCTCCTTAAAGAGTGAATGTATGGTGTTGCCCTACCTTAAGGGTTTGATATTAATAAAGTGAAGCATTTCTATATTCAGATCTTGTTACTTTTGGTGATTATTTGTAGTTATTGGGTATATTGGTATGTTTTCATATATTTGTAGGTCAGATCTATAACAAGTGGTATCATAGCACTTTCTTGGGCAAAAGTGGAGAATTTTTCTTTTAATTTTTTGCATGAACTTTTTGGGGCGACGAGATTGCAGATCATATCTGTACATTTTGGGTAAAAATATGCAAAATATAATTGTAGATTTGGATTCTTTGTGAAAAAATAGCCAAGTTCAAAAAAAAAAATCGGCCGAATCAGAGTCCGGATGAAGGAGATATCGTTGATCTAAAAATCAGTGGTGTTGCAGACATATTTCGGGGCAGCGAGTTTGCAGATCAGATCTGTACATTTTGGTGAAAAATCTTCAAAATCTAATTGCAAATTTGGATTTTTTTTGAAAAAAAATACCCGATTTCGAAAAAAAATTGGCCAAATCGGAGTCCGAATGAGGGATATATTGCTGATTTAAAAATCAGTTGGGGTGCAAAAATTTGTTCGAGGTAGCGAGTTTGTGGTGTAGATCTAGAAGTCCTGGTGAAAAATATGCAGAATATAATTGTAGATCTAGATTGTTTGTGAAAAAATACCCAAGTTCAAACAAAAAAATCAATTGAATCGGAGTCTGAATAAGAGAGATATCGTAGATTTAAAATCAACCATTTTTTTAGAATTTTTTTGTGACGGCGAGACAGTTGCAGTGCAGATCTGAAATTCCAGTGCCTAGAGCAGGATTTCTACCACATGGGCAGATGCAGAATGGTTGTTCCATTTCCAAAAACAGGTCATGATATGGATTCTAACCAATATTGATGGAATTGAGGCCATTTAAAATTGTAAGTGAGCTTTTCCCAAACCCTCTTCATGGTGGTTCTAAGTTTTACATGAAAAGATAATGGTCCTACTATTGAAGAATACAAAAATTCATTATGGGAACATCATTGGAGATTTTTTGTAGTGGGTAATTTTGAAGATGAGGCGGCCACATGGTGGGGATTACTTAACCAAAACAAATGTTCCAACCTGCCCAACAAAGAATTTGAAAAATTACTTTTAGACAGATGGTCTCATGCCAGAAAACAAGATAAGGAGAAACATGTGGGTATATCCTTATTGCAGATTCATGGATTGATTCAGAAGGAGAAGCTCATTGTGTCTATAAATCCTAGTAGCAAGAAAAATCTCATAAATTTCAATTTGGAAAAAAAATTGCAAGTGCCAGCAAAACACATGGAGCACGCACAAGTTAATAATGAGCAGGTGCAAGTTTATAAAGATTTGAAGATTTAGATGGACAAGTATGTATTGCATTCTGATTTTTATGTTTCAGATATGGCTAATGAGGATGTTGTTTTGGGATACCTTTGGATGGAATCAATGGGTACTATCAATATTAATGTGTAGAAGAAATTCCTGAAGCTCTGGTATAAAAAGAAGAAAATTACATTGCAGGATATTTCGATTAAGCCACAAATAGAGACTAAGGAGGCAGTAGCACAAATCTCTAATGAAACTTACACATCAGATGATGAGCCTTTGATGATCAACAATCAAACACAAATAGAGGCTAAAGTAGAAAAGGTTACAGGTGCTAATACATCAAATGAGGGCTTAGTGGTTGAAGTAATATTGGAAGATAAGACACCACTGCAGGCACCACAACATGCACAAGATAACGGCTAGGCTCCAGTAAGGGGTGAATTAAAGAAAAAGACACTATGGGTTAAAACTTCAACATATCATCACCCACATCATCCAACAAGAAAACAACCAACAAGATGGAAACGAATTAGCCACAAGGACAACAACCCTGGCATGACAGATAGAGAGGAGCGATGATCCACACAGAAGAGCCACGATGGTCAAATTCCATCTCAAGCGGGTTAGGCACTAGCTAGATAGATGGTTCACCTTTCTCTGGGATGGCTAGATGCACATGCATCGTACCAGTGGACTACTCTTTTGAGTAGATCTTATTATTTGTGTTCTTCCCATGTTTCAGGAACGAAACATGTTAAGGGGGGTCGAATGTAGTATACCTAGGGGGGATAATATGGGGTACAAAGGGAGGTACCCAAGGGAATAATGTAATAATGGGATGGGCCATAGTAATAAATAAGGTGGTTAACCCATATCATATAAGGAACAGCAAGTAGTTAACAATAATGTAATAAGCCCATGGTATTAGATAGATGGTATTGAGGGAACCATGGTATTGTATGTATGAGGCCTATATAGAGGCTAGAGACTCTCCATTGAGAGGTGTCAAGGAATATTGTATGAACAAGCATATGGCTTGTGGAGTGCTCTCCTTCCTTAAGGAGTGAATGTATGGTGTTGCCCTACCTTAAGGGTTTTGATCAATAAAGAAGCATTTATATCTATATTCAGATCTGGTTATTTATTGGGTTTATTTGTATTCTCTTATATTTTCATATCAGATCTATAACAACAACATAACGTCCTAGCCATCCTGTCCTTAACTTGCCCTTGAAGTCTTTATACCTAGAATCATATAACAAAGCCCAATCACCTTCTTGAAATTGCTTTTCCTTGATGTTCTTATCATGCCAGATCTTCCTCTGAAGTTGAATTACCTCTGTATGTAGGAGGGCCTGCATTTTGAACTCATCCAAACCATTCAACTAGAGCAATCTCTTTTTTTGTGCACTATTGAGATCTAGATCTAGTTGGGCTGCCATCCTTAATGTGTTATACTCAAATTCAATGGAAAACAAGGCCCTTTTCCCATCGACCAGATCATAGGGTGTGAATCTAGTGGTGGTCTTCTAGGTGGTATTATAGGCCCAAGTGGCCTCCACTAATCTATCTGCCCAATCCTTCCTGCTGTTGCTTACCACTTTGGTCAAGATGCCCTCGAGTGCTCTATTGGTCACCTCTACTTGTCCATTAGCTTGTGGATGATAGGGAGTGGAGGTTATTTGCTTGATCTTGTGCTGGCTGAGAAAGTCTTCAATCATGTTGGAGGTAAACTGGTTGCCTTGGTATGTGACCAACTCTTTATGGTACCCAAATTTGTAAAATAAATTCTCCCCGAGGAACTAAGCTACCTTCTCTTTTATTGCTGCCTTAATTGCCTTGGTTTCAGCCCACTTAGTCAGATAGTCAGTGCACACAATGATGTACTACTTTTGTTTGGAAGGAAAGTCAATAGGTCCAATGGAGTCCATGCCCAACTTATCAAATGGCTCAAAAGTCACCTGAGGCTGTAGATGCATTTCATCTCTTACAGTATGCCTTCCCATCCTTTGGCATTGATCACACTGACCGGTACATATTTTCACATCCTGATGAAGAGTGGGCCAATAATAACCTTCGTGTAACACATTGAATGTTGTCCTCTTTGCTGTAAAGTGACCTCCACAAGGCCCATCATGATAGGTCAAAAGGATGTCAAAGACTTCCTCCTCCCTGACACACCTTCTCAAGATTTGATCTGGGCCAAGTTTGAAGAGATTGCCCCCAATTCAAGTGAAGGGGGCGCTCTTCCTTACTATCTTGCTTTTTTCTTTAGAGGAAAACTTCGGTGGTAACTGTGCAAATACGAAATAGTTTTCTATATCAGCAAACCATGGAGAGAGAACTGAAATAGCAAATAAGTTCTCATCCAGTAACTAGTCATTAACCATCCCTTCTTCACCTATAGACAAATTTACTCTGGACAAAAAGTCTGCAACAACATTTTCCTTACCCAGCTTATCAATAATAGTTAGATCAAACTATTGTAATAAATGTAGCCATCTTATAATCTGAGCATTCACATATGGTTTATTCATTAAATGTTTGATTATAGCATGGTCAGTATGCACAAATGTTTGATATCATGTAATATAATGCCTAAATTTGTTCAATGAATGCACAACATCGAAGAGTTCCTTTTCAGTTACTATGTAATTTAGTTTAGCCTTTGACAGATTCTTATTGATAAAGTAGATAGCATAAGGAAATTTTTCATCTATCTTACCTAGGGCTACTCCTATGGCTTTGTGTGAGGCATCAACATGAATATGAAAAGGAAGGGCCCAATTTGGGCCTCGAAGAATCAGTGCAGTGGTTAACTTGTTCTTTAGGGTGTCTAAGGCTCCTTGACAACTTTTTAACCATATAAACTCAAAGTCCTTGGCCAACAAACCAAATAAATGAGAGGCCAACTTTTTGAATTCCTTTATAAACCTTTGGTAGTGTCTAGCTAAACCTAGGAAACTTCTGACATCTCTCTGATTTTGAGGGGGTGGGACCCTTTGGATGATAGCTATTTTGTTTGGGTCCACCTATAGTCCTTGCTGAGATATTGAATGACCTAGCATGGTCCCTGTAGTCATAAAGAATTCACGTTTTTCGGTACTGAGAGACAGGTTCATTTCAATGCATTTGTGCAGTACTTTTCCTAGGTTGGACAGAGCCTCTTGAAAATCATAGCCATCAGGTGTAAAATCATCCATATAAATTTCCATAGCATTATGGACTAACTTGGTGAAAATACTCAGGACTGCTCTCTCGAAAGTTACAGGAGCATTGCATAGGCCAAAAGGAAGTACCCTATAGGAAAAAGTACCCAAGGACAAGTGAAGGTGGTTTTATCCTGGTCCTTCGAGCTGTCTAGATTTGGTTGTACATGCTGCATCCATCTAGGAAAGAGAAAAACTTTTTCCTTACCAGGCCATCTAGCACTTGGTCAATGAATGGTAGAGGGAAATCGTCCTTATTTGTGGCTTTGTTCAGCTCCCTAAATCGACACAAATCCTACACTTACCATTTTTCTTTGGAACTAACACCAAAGGAGAGACCCACTCACTATCGGAGATAGGGTAAATGAATCCTGCATCTAGCAGTTTTTACAGTTATTATTTGACTATGTCTTTAAGCGCTGGATTCATACTCCTTTGGGGCTACCGAACTGGCTTCCAACCTTCTTTGATGTATATGTGATGAGTACACACTGAGGGGTGTACACCCTTCATTTCCTTCTAACTCCAAGAAAAGGCATCTAGGTGTTCCTTTAGCATGTTGCATAACTTATCTTCTTGGAGAGCAGAAAGAGATGAATTGATTTTCAAGGTTCTCTCAAGGTCAAATTCTATGGTTTTGACATGGAGGGGGTTGGAATCGGACAAGCATAGGTCAATTGGATGATTTTTCTAGGTTTCCTTTACTACATCTTCTAAGGACGATGTACTAGGAGTTGGACTTTAGAGTAGGTGTTCAATCAAATCATCTTCATCTTGTTGTCCTCCTCCCATGGTTGTTTCTAAAGTATAAAGTTGGGCAGAATAAACTTCATCTTCTTCCTCCTCCTCCAACCATAAAGGTAAATCATGCTCTAGAGATGGCTGAGCAGGAGGGTATAGGACTAACTTCTTGGACATATGCCCATTCTTGCTGGTCATATTCCAAGCTCTGCATCTAATGTAAGCATCGACAGTGGCAAACCAGGGTCTCCCAAGGATGAGAGGGTAACCAGTAAGCTTAGCCTTAGGCTGCAGAACTAGGAAATCTGTAGGATACTCCTAAGAGTCAATGGAGACCATCACATCCTCCACAATCCCCTAAGGGGTCACTGTGGAATGGTCTACAAGTTGCAGAACTATTGTGGTCTTCCCCAATGAACCTTGGAGGTTGAGCTTAAGCATGGTGTCCTTGGTCATCACATTAATGGTAGCCCCAAGATCGATCAAAGTGTGTGGGAAAATGATGCCATTGATGTGCACATCTACTACTGGCTTCCAGAGTCCAAATACTTTGGACAAATTACCTGCACCAGCATTAAGTTGGACAGTTGTCCAATGACATCAATGGTATGGGCATTCTTTCCTTGCCTTCTTGGATGCTTGAAGAAATTCTCCTTAATCAACTTATTGTAAATAGGAACATCTTTTATTGCTTGGAGAAGTGGAATCTTTACACATAGATTTTTCAATTCTCTCAGAAGTTTAGTCTCTTCTAGGGTAGGCTGGAGTGGTTGGGTTAATCTCTCAGGAAAGGGTGAATTCACTTTACGAATGATTTCCTCTCTTTCTTCCTCAGCCTCCCTAGGTGGAGGTGGAGGTTGGTTATCTAGGAGAACTCTCCCAGATCTTAGGATAATCTCCTAGATTTCCACAGCATAAGCTGGATATGATGTCTCTCCACTATATACTTGTTGATCATGTGTTGGCTCGAATGATTCATCAGGGAAAAGATCGTGGGTTCAGGCATGGAAGGCCAACGATGGTCCACTATAGTCTAGGACAACACTGGCATTTTCACCTCACCCCGAAGGGAAAAGAGTCTCACCCGAAGCGTGCCACAACCAAAAGGGGAGAAGGGCCCAACATGGAATTGAGGGGGTCTAAGTTAGGCACATGCGGTCATACACATATGCGTTCATAATACATTGAATAGAGATAATGATATCCTAAACTCATACACAAGGACTCATCATATATACCACGGAACTAACAACATACTAGTATTGATCTATCAAGCACCAGCTTCATGTAATAAGGAGACTATTTAAAATTTTGATAAGCCAGAGTGCATGATATGCAATACACTACGAGTCTTAACAATCATCAACTCGGATTACATTAAAGTGACAGAAAGAAATACATTATAACTTTGCCTCTCACCATCAACAATACATAAAATACCTGGCTCAGAAGCTCGGGTCAGATCTGCTCTGCAAACTAGTTCCTTAGTTTCCAGCTCTTTTTGCTTCTGCTTGTGTCTGTGTACCTCCTCAGTGCCCCAATCCTTAAATGTCCGACAGGTCCATCCTCAGCAACAACCCTGACAACCATCGAAACTCAACACCAATAGTAGCAACACCAACAACAACCAACCTCTTCCTTTCTATTCTTCCTCTTTTTATATCCTTCCCGACTTCCTGGACTACCAGTTCTCGCTCGACTATTTGCCTCCTTGGCTTCCTCTCCGCTTTCCCACCTCCTTGGCTACCTTTACCTTCTGCTGCCACCCTTCCATCACCTCCCTGCAACTTCTTGTTCCACCACCCAGTCATTGCTGCCATTTGTCCTTTCCCACCCTACGATTGGTCAAAATTAGTCAAAACTCTTAAAAATTAATGAAGGCTCTAATAGGCCCCAACCACAATTTCTTAACTCATCCCCGTGTCAAGTCATTTCGACCTCTGGTGGCACTGTTGTTGTTTCCATGGGTTTTACAGTGGCGGCTCTGTTTCTACCCATGTTATTTCCACTATCTGTTGTGCCGGCACCTCTGTTGCTGCGATACCTTCTTGTAGAATATGCATCCCTTCTGTTTCAACCCTAGCCTGTGGTGTGTCATTTGTTTTTGTGCCCCTTTCTTGACCTTGTGGCTCCTCCATTCGAAATGAAGGCTCCAACTCAGGGACTGTTGTTGTCGTCTGCTACCTGAGTTCACTATATTGCTAGATAGCCAAGTTCTAGTTTGCGAGGATCACATCTGCACTTTGTGTAAATGTCTCGGTTGATTGTGATGTTAGGGTTGTCATCCGTTGGACTTGAGGTCATCCAGTTGCTGGCTACTTGAGTCGCATGCCTCTTTTAATAGCAGGACCTACATTCACACTAGGGGCCGCAAGTCTTAGATTACTCTCTTTTTCCTGGACGACTCCTCCTCAATTGTGTCAACCCAAGCTTGGAAGACGTCGATTTGTTCATTTAGATGCTGGAGCGGAATAGGATCTATGCATGGCCTTGTGCTGGCTAATAGAGATTGAATCTTCTCTCACAACGGGTAGACTTGGTGGTTCTTCAGAGCTAGAATTCTCGACCAGTCATGGACCTTGCCCGTTAAGGCATATCCATCGATGAGGGGATCAGCTAGTGCTTGTTTCTTTGTCTCGAGCTCTCACATCTTTCTTTCAACTAAGCGTGCATATATTTCCATAGGGTCTGGGAGTGTAAACCTTATGGTCTCTAGCTTCTTCTTCATTTCCACATTTGTGGTTGTTAGGCATATGCACGTTGTCTGTATGTGATCGCAGCAGTTGATCAAGGAGCAGGCAGATATGTTCGTCAGTGCTTCCGTGTTGGCTTCGGCGACTGTTGGCCACATGGCTTGGAATCTTTGAGTAAGTTGATCCACTTGTGCTTGTAACCTTGTATTTGCCTCTTACAGGTGATCCCGTTCTTCCATTACTGCGAGCAATTACATCATCTGCTTCTCATGCTCCTTAGCCAATTTCTCATGCAGGCCCTCGGCCTTGTGGGTGGCTTGCTAAATGAAGGAAAGTAACTAGGCTGATGACCAATGATAGAGTGTATCAGCCCTCATTGTGTCTAGTTCTAGAAATTTTTGTTGTAAGGGTAGGCCGCTTGCAATGGATTTATTAGAATGTGAGGTGGGTGAATGCTCTTGTTGGGATGGTTGTTGTGATGGTGGGATGAACTGTGGTGTGGCTGGTGTGATACTAGGGTTCGGGGGGATTGTGATCTTTATAGGGAGACTGGGTAGGTATGGACTAGTCCTTTCTCCCTCCCAACTAGTATCTAGGCATCTTCTAGTTAGTGGGTCAAGTCCTAGCATCGATGTTGTACTCTCAGTAGGTGGCATTCCTAAGGTCGAGGTGGCACCTTCCTTCCAGCCAGTTTGTTATCAGGAAAACTAGTGTCTATTCAGAGCTGCTAGTCCCACTAAGACGAGTAGCTATCTTAGAAACAAACAGATTAAAGTTACTTGTCTTTTCCTTTATGAAAGATAGATGAGAGAGAATCAGAGAGTACCAACCTCAGTCTTTTGCTTGGCTCCTTGCTTGTTTCCTCCCACCTTTGACGGAGATTCGCCACTCCTTCCTTACTTGTCCCGCTTCAAAGAACACTTGTAGAGTCAAAGCATCATAATACCATCGAAGCATAGAGATCTATAACCATACACAATATAGGATCAGATGTATATTAACCATACAAATGCATATATCAATACAAGATTCAGAGATATACAAGAATATGGATGAAAACTCAAATAGCTTTATTGATAGAAGTAGTAGAAGAGAGGATTACAACCCATTGGTATAACTCAGTGCCATCCTCCCAGCATGAAGGCCCACTTCACCTCATGAAAATCTTAGATCACCCAACAATATAATGTTGCACAGAGAAACCAAAAGCACTTCCTTACAAAATACAAAGTTCCAGCCTCTGGATCTCTAGGATGAGGGATCCATATATAGATGTTTGCAAGTGGGTGAGTCGAACTCTGGGATTTTGATTAGTGTCATCTCTCAAATAGTTCTTGGTTCCACTTGGAGATTTCATGATCTCTTACTCATCCTTGGGTGAATTCAAAGAGGCAAGTGTCAAATGGGTAGTTTCTAGATGATTCTCTGGGTTTCCACCTAGCCAACTGCCTCTGCCATTTGTTTGCTCTCGCTCATTGCACACTATAGAAGGGCTTTTTAGTATGCATCACACTTTTTGCATGTGGTAGGTGAGAGGCATCACACCCTTAGCATTGGGCAGTCTATATGGTCCTGTTTTGACCAGTTTTGAGTAGTTTTTCAGGGAGAACTTCTGGGAGATGATGTAATCAGCTGACCTTGCTCCTTTAGGGTATGAAACAACACTTTTAGGGACTTAGAAGCCGTTGGTTTATGGACATATGGGATTGGGGTAGCAGTGCCCAAATATGTCTATAACAGTTGCCCCATAAAGCATGAGGTCGTAAATCTTCTAATGTCCGATGAAATGCTTTATCATAAGGATCCGAGGTTTTTTGAACCAGAAGGTGACCTGTAATAAGATACAATACAATAAATTATCTTCATAATATTTTCATGATCTAGCTGAGGCAGGCATTCCCATGCTCATCTTTATAAATTCATTTTCATGTACATACGACAGACAACCGTCTGTGTGGCAGATTGATGATTCTGGTAGAGCCCTCATCCCTTAGCTTGGATGATTATCTATGCAGCTATAATGTACATTTGATATTTTTATTTTCTTGAATATATCGCAGCCCGGATGGATGAAACTAGATCCGAGGTCTTCAAAACACATTCATTCTTTGCCCGAAGTACAAGTTGATCCATGTGAAAAGATGTTCTGATGTCGAACATGGAAAGACATCGCCTGATTACCAGCCAATGATGTAAGTTGTTAACAGACGCGAAAGGAATCAACGATAATGATGATGACCCTCAAGGTACTGCAGTAAAATTCACGTGGTGTGAATACATGAGTCAATGTAGAACACCACGCAAAATCTTTTGGTCGAAGGCCATTGACGTAAACCTGTCGCCGGAAGTGAGAAACTTGCCATTGAGGCATGCAAGCTTCAAAGTACTAAAAGGGTTGTTCCTAAGTCAAGTTCTATGATAATGAGCTGATGTCGACAAGAAGTGACCCATCATTAGAGGGCCTTAATGAATCCCAAATCTACGACATGAAACAAAGCAAATGATTTTGTGGAGGTGAAAACGATCTGATGATACAAGGTTCAGGGTGGTGGTCATGAAAGAATGAAGCGTGAAGGTATTGCAACCAATGAGACATAAGCTGGGTTGGTGAATTCTCTGAGTGACTTCTCTTGAACATATCGGTGACAATGAAATGGATTGGTAGCGTTAACCCGAAAAATGGATGGTATGGAGGACCAATGGTGATATGACCGGTGAATGGAATAACCCAACCCGACTCAATCATGGGATGGAGTGAAAGTGTCATGTTCAAGAGCGACCTACTACCAATAAAGTTTCTTCAAGTTTTCTTCCCAATTTTTCTTCAGTCATTTCTGACCAGTACCTCTTTATTTTTGTCAAGCTTGAGGAGGATAACATATGATTGTTCTATAATTTTCCCTTCGGGCAAACTCGTCGCTATGTTTTAACGAGCCTAGCGATAGTGAAACTCACTTTTGTCTGCATGGACAAGTTTGTCACTATTGTTTTAACAAGCTTAACGACAACGATAACTCGGTTCTTTTCAATTTTAGAGAGTCTGAAAAGAGGCGGAAAGGAAACTCCAATATTCCTTTTTCGCAATGTAATCCCTTAAGTTCAAAAAAGTGTAAAATAATACGAAAGGGATGACTTTTTGATATTTTTAGCGAGCCGAACAAGACAAGCGCTTGATCTTTTTGTGTAATAATCCCTCAGGTCCAAAAAGATTAAAATCTAGAGGAGGAATGGCACTTCTAATCGCTTTAACGAGCTGGAGAGGCAAATTTCTCAGCAATCTTTTCATTTTTTACAAGTCAGATGAAAAGAGCTTAAAGGAGACTCATTTTTTGAGGAACGAGTGATGTTTTTGGATAGCAACTGCTTCCAGTAAGGTTTGAAATTTTTCAATCACGGCAGTGTAAAGAAGGTGGCTAATAGGATCACTCGTCGCAGCTATTCCTAAAAAGGGGTAAACAATCAAATGGAGGTGTATGATTGGCTAAAAGAGAGTGGAGGTGATGGTAAGAACACGACCAAGGTTTAAAAGCTGATAATTATGCAATCATAATGGTTATTTACCGAAGGTAGGTTCATTTTTTAATGAGCTTAAACTCTAGTGGAACATTTTCTCATTGCTAGGTTTATTTTTTAACGAGCTTGAACTTTGCGTATAACTGCTCATGCCAGTCATATAATAAGGATGTCTCATCAATAGGTTCATTTTTTAGGGAGCTTTTCCCATTCGAAACTTTGCTCCGGAGCCTTTCGTTATGCAAGATAGGAACAACCAACCTATGAGTTTAAAGGGTTAAGAGCCTACAAGCTAAGAAAATAAATGATCACTTTTCGCTTGAATGCAAGAAGGTTTGCATGCCCCCGGGTATAAAGTAGAGTTTCCAAGTCACCATATGGAAGTTCTTGCATTAGCAAGATTGCTCCATCCACGCCGCAGACAAAACACTCCCTTGGCGATGTCCATCAAAATGGACAAAGGTGACTATTGTCAGTTCCAATCACATAACTTTTAACGAGGGAATCCTTTTCCAGTCTAATCCCATTTTCCTAAATGGACGGATGTGTCAGACTAGTCATATGTCCTCCGCAGAAACCTACCCTATGCCTAAGGTTTTCCTGTCGAAGTAGACCAGGGCGCACGCCCCCTGGGTTTTAGTCACAATCACCAAATCACTTGCGCTAATCAGGTGGACGGACTGGAGATTGATGAGACATTCCTTGCACAAAAAGACTAGTTATGGATGGCATTTGACTATTAGCTATGTGTGAACAAGGGAATGAAATCTAGTCTACAAGCTGGACCACTCTGCCTTCATGTGGAAAACACATCACTCGGAAGAGTGAGGAAACAATAGCTCCCATGCTATAAATGTAGTCATGCCCAAGGAGTAGATTGTAATCTAAAGATCCTTGGACTACCATCACGTTTAGATGAACGGTTTTCCTTCTCAAAGTTATAGGTAAATTTGGAAGGATCCCTAATGGTCGACTGGTTCCTTTGTTGAAGCCTGTCAGATTTCGAATCTCAGGAAAAGCGATGGCAAACCAAGCACTTTCCAAGTAGTTGAGGAAAGGATACTCACATAAGCCCCTTCATCTATGATAGTACCAACCATGATCATTCTGTAAGCTTGTACTATGATTCAGAATGGTACATTAGATGGTAGACGGGGTCAGTCTAGTAGATTCCAATCGAAGGAAATGACTAGGTTGCTTAGAGGTGGGACCGAATAAACGGCCAGATAAATCTCTGATGAACTTCCTTCCTGTGATAAAGGAATGGGTATATTTCCCCCATGTTCATCGGAGTCTATGTTTACGAAAAGCATTTGAATGGTGTCGTTCGCATTCTCTTTGGTGATGGTATCATTTGAAGATGGGTCCTCTTAAGACAAGATGGGGTCAACTGCCATCTCGACCTGTTGAATTTGGTCCAATGTGGACTCAGAGGGTTTATCTTCAATGATAGGTGCTTCGACCGACAACAAAGGTGTGTTTGTCGGATTTTCAACTAGCGATGGACATGGCAAGAGTTTCTTGTATCCAGGAGGAAGTCACTGCGGTGAAGCAGGACGGTTCTCCAAGACTCTTTTAGCTTCATCCAAGAAGGGACAACGGTGGAGGGCATGATCACCTTCACACAGTCTACAAGGAAATTCAGATCTTCCTTTCTATCCATTGACTTCGTTTTCACTAGTTGATGGTGTATTCTCAACATGATCGTCAGAGGTTGACGACACTGGATTGTGCAAGCGGGGAGACCATTCCCTTAAGATCCATGGGATGCAAGGACAATATCGATCATAGTGGTCTCCTTTGCAAATGACACATGGATATTTAGATTTGGACGGTGCGGTGTGTGGATTTTCACCAGACGATGCTTGGTTGCCCCCTTTTTCCATTGGCTTCTTCTTCTTCTTCTCCTTCCCTTTCTTCTTCTCCTTAGTTAATTGGTTTTTAGTTTTTCTAGCTTCACCAAGCAAAGAGGAAGAAGGAGAGGGAGAAACAAACGAAGTAGAAGGTTGGGGGGTACCTCTAGTATCATCTGGTTGCTGATTTGATCGCTCAGGAATCACGGTGTTTTGAACGACAAAGGTCAAGAAAAGCCATACCGGCAGGCCAATTGTTAGTCCTGGAAGGGACAATGTGGCCATATGAGATGCACCAACATCTCCCCAAGAGGAGAAGGGACTAGGATTTCTCCCAAGGGGAAATCCTTGATTGGTGGACTCCATTTTCTCAACCTAAGACCAACGAGGGAACAATGACATTATTCCAATTAAAATAAATTTTATGACGCTTTGACGCAACTTGCTTTTTTCAATTTTTAAGAGTCGAGAAAAAGCTAAAGATGAATCTAGTTGCCTTCAATTTTTAATGAGCCTGAAGTGACAAGTGCTCAGATGGACCTTTTTTTTAAGGAGTCTAAAAAGGAATAAAGTGACTACTCTGGAAATCTAGACAGAGGGGTTAACAAACCAATCACAAAATTACAGAATACTTTTTACGGTACGGCAGTCAATCTTCTTGAATTCTGTGTTCAGTGCATTGCGATTGATAGGACGACAGACACAGCTTCCTAAGGATAAAGGATGTAGCCTATTGTGGTCTCCCAATATATACTCGATGGTACGTGGGAGAACAAGTCCGTACTGGCACTTGTCGTCCCAAAGAGGAGGAATCACCCAACCTACGATGAAAGCGATAGTTACTAGGCTTTACGACGCTGGAATACGTCTCTAGCCTAGACTTCTAAATGTTGTGCATTAGGTTCCAAAGCGTTTTTATGTTCATTGAATTTATTTTACAGTTGATCTTTCTTAAGAAGTTTGCCTTTAAGGTTCACTGCGTGATGTAGATATACAAATCCTAAATATGCAATCTAAGATGATAAACAGTTGTTTACTTTCTTTTTTCAATGAAAATCCTAGCTACTAAGGAAAGAGAAGCGAAATTCTTTCAACATAGAGTAGAGAGCACACACTATGATGCACTGTCCTAAATCAATCTTCAAAAGCAATCTAAATGCAAATGCACATGCATGTATTTGTTTTCCACTTTCTTAATGTGTGAATGACAAAAAGAATGCTAAGTACAGATCTGAACTATTTTTCTTTTAAAGCGACAATACTAACAATTTTCTTTTCAAAAGTGAAAGGAAGACAAAGACGACACTTTGCGATTTTGAATTGAAAACTGCTTTCAACACTTTAAATATTATCAATTCAAATCAAATACAAGAGGAAAAATGTAATCAACTATCAAAAAGAGGAGGATTCTTTTCTTTGACTGAAAACAACACTTGCGACACTTTCAAATCGAAAGACGACAGTTCGATTAAGCTACTGTTTGCAAATGAGAACTGTAAATGGTGAAAATTACATAAAAACATTCACAATTCTTTATACAATGGAGGTTGAATAATGTAAAGGAAGGGAGTTTCAACAGTGATATACTAATCACAAACAACAAAACTCCTGAATAAAGCTGAAGAGAATGAAGAAAAAACCAAAATATGGAGGCAAAAACAATATTATCTGATCATCGCACTTGTAAAACAGGGAAACAGGGATGCATCTCACCTATAGCACATGGGAGGTGCGATGCATCTAGACTGTCAAATGGAGACAATGCGATGGTCTAGGGATGAGACTAGGCTTGGTTTTTTGCTCACAGTTTGCAGATTAGTTTAGGGATTTAAGCTGAGCTGATGATAGTCAGTAAATACAAAGTATAGGGGCTGATCTAATGAGGTTACTTGAGCTACCACTAGGGCACTTAAGATGTTTGCAATTCAATTGTTAAGTTCATAAACAAACCTGGAGATTGACTGAAGCAACATTGATCTATTTTGCACTTGTGTAGCAAATGCAGGTCGAAGGCTAGCTGGCTTAACTTCATGCTCCGTCTGTAGTTTATGAAGCAAACAAATAGAGACAAACAATCAAACTATTTGTTCCCTAGTGGAGTCGCCATTTTGTTATCGGGAAAACTAGTGTCTATTCAGAGCTGCTAGTCCCACTAAGATGGGTAGCTATCTTAGAAACAAACAGATTAAAGTTACTTGTGTTTTCCTTTATGAGAGATATATGGGAGAGAAGAAGAGAGTACCAACCTCAGTCTTTCTCTTGGCTCCTTGCTTGTTTCCTTCCTCCTTTGATAGAGATTCGCCACTCCTTCCTTACTTGTCCCGCTTCAAAGAACACATGTAGAGTCAAAACAGCATAATACCATCAAATCATAGAGATCTATAACCATAAACAAGAATATGGAGGAAAACTCAATTAGCTTTATTGATAGAAGTAGTAGAAGAGAGGATTACAACCCATTGGTCTGACCCAGCACCATCCTCCCAGCATGAAAGCCCTCTTCTCCTCATGAAAAGCTTAGATCACCCAACAATACAGTGTTGCACAGAGAAACCAACAGCACTTCCTTACAAAGTACAAAGTTCCAGCCTCTGGATCTCTAGGATGAGGGATCCATATATAGATGTTTGCAGGTGGGTGATTCAGCCTCTGGGATTTTGATTAGTGTCATCTCTCTAATAGTTCTTGGTTCCACTTGGAGATTTCATGATCTCTTACTCGTCCTTGGGTGAATTCAAAGAGGCAAGTGTCAAATGGGCAGTTTATAGAAGATTCTCTGGGTTCCCACCTAGCCAACTGCCTCTGCCATTTGTCTGCTCTCGCTCATCACACCCTACAGAAGGGCTTTTCAGTATGCATCACACTTTTTGCATGTGGCAGGTGAGATGCATCGCACCCTTACCACTGGGCAGTCTGTATGGTCCTATTTTGACCAGTTCTGAGTAGTTTTTCAGGGAGAACTTCTAGGAGATGATGTAATCAACTGACCTTGCTCCTTTAGGGTATGAAACAACACTTTTAGGGACTTATAATCCCTTGGTTTATGGACATATGTGATTGGGGTTGCACTGCCCAAATATGTCTATAACATAGTTGACTGAACTTCTACTTCTGCAGATATTTTCCTATGGCCGAAGGGGAAGAGCTCGCACACCATTGTGGAGGTGGAAGCTATTTACAGGGATGAATCTCGTGACTGATGTATTGCAGTGGTTGTGGGGTTGGGGATTTCCTTGACTATGGTAGTTGTGGGAATTTGGTGCTCGACCCCAATAGTGAGATCGATGACTAGGGCTGGGGTGATAACTTTCTGCTTTTTGGAAGCCAACTTTTTGATTTGGGGGGTGCGGATAACTCGCTTCTTTTGTGGCTTGGGCACTAGTGTCATGGAGGGAACCTAGGCTACACCCACGAGAGTTGTCGTTGATAGGGGTGGTGTTATAATGGGGAACAACATAGTTGAACCTTGAAAATGTTCGAGACATTCACCCACACCTAACTCGAAGCTTGTGGTTTTCCTCCTTACCTAGAACATTTTCTCCTCCATTTGGAGGAGCATTGGTTGGAGTACTTCCATTGTCACCCTTCTTCTACTACTTTTTGCTCCCTCTCCTTCTTGATTCTGTGGTGCCATAGCTCTGAATAGGTACCTGGGCTTCCCTTCTGTTATTTTGTAGGCCACTCCTAACCAGGACTCTACTTCTCTGCACAAGGCCTCCTCTGTTAGATTAAATATTTGTGGCCTTAATTTAAATGTGGTGGGGTTGACACACCATGGCCTGAGATAAGTATGGGTGTGCGAAGCCCCGAACAAGAGGTCACCTGAGAACTCATCTAGGAGAGTCCAAGGCATTCTCTCTGTGGACAGAATGACGTCCACCATTGTTATCAGGAAATCTAGTGTCTATGTAGAGCTGCTAGTCCCACTAAGGCTGGTACCTACCTTAGAAACAAACAAACTAAAACCACTTTCACTTTCCTTTATGAGAAATAGATAAGAGGGGAATAAAGGATACCAACCTTTGTCTTGCGCTTGGTTGCTTGCTTGATTCCTCTCCCTTCTGATAGATCTTTGCCACTCGCTTCCTCGTCTACCCATCTTCAAAGAGTACCTGTAGAATCAAAGCATCATAACACTATCCAAGAACATAGATCTATTATCATAAACAATATAGGATCAGATATATATTGACCACACAAATGCATATATCATCAATCATACAAGAATGTGGAGGAAAACTTGAATAGCTTTATTAGTAATCAAGAATAGCAAAGAGGATTACAACCAATTGTTCTGACCCAGCATCATCCTCTCAGCAGGAAAACCCTTCTTCACCTCATGAAAAGCTTAGATCACCCAACACTATGATGTTGCACCAAGAAACTAGTAGCACTTCCTTACAAGATACAAAATTCCAACTTCCCACCTCTGGATCTCTGGGATGAGAGATTTATATATAGATATTTGCAGAGGTGTGAGTCAGCTCTGGGTTTTTGATTAGTGTCTTCTCTCTGATAGTTCTTGTTTCCACTTGGAGATCTCATTGATCTCTTACTTATCCTTGGGCGATTCTAAGAGGCAAGTGTCACAAGAGAAGTTTCTGGAAGATTCCATGATCATCCACCTCGAAAACTATCTCCGTCACTTGTCTATTCTCGTCCATTGCACCCTATAGAAGGGATTTTCAGTATGCATCTCACCTCTCGTGTGCATTTAGGTGGGATGCATCGCACCCTCAGCACTGAGTAATCAGTATGGTCCAGTTTTGACCATTTCTGAGTAGTTTTTCGTGGAGAGCTTCTGGGAGATGATGTAATCAATTGACCTTGTTCTTTTAGGGGTCGGAACAACACTTTTAGAGACTTAGGAGCCCTTGGTTTATGGACATTTATGATTGGGGTTGCAGTGCCCAAAAATATCTATAACAGTTGCCCCTAAAGCATGAGGTCGTTAATCTTTTGATGTCGGGTGAAATGCTTTATCATGAGGATCCGAAGTTTTTTCAATCTGGAAGGTGACTTGTAATAAGATACAATACAATACATTATTTTCATAATATTTTCGTGATCTACCTGAGGCGGGCATTCCCATGTTCATCTTTATAAATTCATTTTCATGTACATAAGACAGACAATCGTCTGTGTGCAGACTGATGATTCCGGTAGAGCCATCATCCCTTGGATTGGATGATTATCTGTGCAGCAATGATGTACATTTGATGTCTTATTTCCCTGAATATATATCACATCCTGAATGGATGAAACTAGATCAGGGGTCTTCAATCTCGTTCGATCTTCACTCAAATTACAAGTTGATCCATGTGAGAGATGTTCTGGAGTCGAACATGGAAATACATCGCCTGATTACCAGCCATTAATGTAAGCTGTTAACAGGCACAAGAGGAATCACCGATGATGATGATGATGACCCTCAAGGTACTACAGTACAATTCACGTGGTGTGAATAAGGGTCTTGGCGTTGAACACCACGCAAAATCTTTCGGTCGAAGGCCATTGATGTAAACATGTCACCAGAAGTGAGAAACTTTCCATTAAGGCATGCAAGCTTCAAAGTACTGAAAGGGTTGTTCCTAGATCGACTTCTTGGATAATGAGCTGATGTCGACAAGAAGCGATCTATCATAGGAGGGCATTAGTGAATCCCACATCAATGACACGGAATGGAGCAAATGATTTTAATGGAGGTGAAAACGATCTAATGACATAAGGTTCAGGGTGGCAGTCATGAAAGAATGGAGCGTAAATGTATTGCAGTGGATGAGACATAGGTGAATTCTCAGAGTGACTTCTCTTGAACATACCAGTGACACTGACATGATGGATTGGTAGCATTAACCCCAAATATGGATGGTGTGATGGAACCATGGTGATATGACCAATGAACGGAACAACCCAACCCAACTCGAATGCGGAGTGAAAGTGTCATGTTCAAGAGCGACTTGCTACCAATAAAGTCTCTTCAAGTTTTCTTCCCAATTTTTCCCCAGTAATTGCTGACCAATACCTCTTTATTTTTGTCAAGATTGAGGAGGATAACATATGTTTGTTCTATAATTTTCCCTTTGGGAAAACCCAGTGCTATGTTTTAACGAGCCTAGCGATAGTGAAACTCGTTCTTGTCTGTATGGACAAGTTTGTCGCTATTCGGTTTTAACGAGTTTGATGACAAAGATAACTCAGTCCTTTTCAATTTTAGAGAGTCTGAAAAATGGACGTAAAGAAAACTCCAATAATCCTTTTTCGTCATATAATCCCTTAAGTCTGAAAAAGCATAAAATAATACAAAAGGGATGGATTTTTGGCAATTTTAACGAGCCGAACAAAACAAGCGCTCGATCTTTTTGTGTAATAATCCCTCAGGTCCAAAAATATTAAAATCTAAAGGAGGGATAGCACTTCTGGTCACTTTAACAAGCTTGAGAGCCAATTTCTCGGCAATCTTCTCATATTTTAACGAGTCAGATGAAAAATAGCTTAAAGGAGACTCTTTTTTCAAGGAACGAGTGATAAATTCAGGTAGTAGCTAATTCCAGGTAAGGTTTGGAATCTTCCAATCATGGCAGTGTCACAAGGATGTCTAACAGGATCACTCTTCGTAGCTGTTCCTCAAAATA